>WNNJ02000706.1:0-96990 GCA_012934845.2 Pomphorhynchus laevis | reverse complement strand
AACAATTATTAACAAAAATCTTAACGATGACATATTTAGATTTGCAAAAAAAAAACATATTTTTACATAAGCATACATGCATATTAAATAATATCATATAAAACAATATCATCACATTGATTTTGAAAGCATTGACGTTCTATGCAACAAAAATTAGTTAGGACGATTGCTTATTCAGGAATTGTTGTGAATATCTAACTTTCCTACAACGAAATGGAAAAAATCTGATTGGTCTTTTAAAATCCACCACACATATACAATGATGTAAAATAAATTGCAACTTATATCAAAATTACATAAATTTAAATTGTATTTAATTTGCATGTTTTTCCGCTGTTATCAGATTGAAGAGGATTGCTAAGTACTGTCGAAATATCAAAATAATACATGTAGTCTTTCATATTCTCGTGAATGGTTTGTAGTCAAAAGTTACATTTGACCCGAAAGCAATTTAAAATGATATATCAAGTAACATGTCAAAATAAGTTTTATTTAATAGGGTATATTAAAATCAAATAAATGGTATCAAAATCATTTAAATAATTTAAAAGATCCATATTTTAAACTAGGCTACCATAAAAATAAAACAGAAAATAGTGAAATGTATAAATTAACACAATAATATTAAAAATATATTTAGCTCTTGAGAGAAACTTATGAATAGAACAATCAATTTATAATACAATATTTTTATTGGTTTCATAAGATTTACGTGTATATCTTGCGCGAGTTGATCGATATCGTGAAAATTTCACTATTTGGTATTTACATTCAAATCTAATGATTTAAATGTAAATCCAACATATGAACGTAGTGAGTGAAGTTTTGAAACAATTATTACAAGTCACTGTTCTATTATGGATAAAAAGGGTATAAAGGTTGAATCAGATAATAAAACTATACCTATATTATATTGGAATCAAAATTACATAAAAATCCAATAAAACAGAGGTTCATGTGTAATGCGTTTAAATGTACATTAAAACCACTTTATGTCTATATGAATAAAATACTTAAAGTAATAAAAGCACACTTCAAAAAATATCGCAAGGTAATCGAAATGTATACTGGTATAAAACACTATTTTAGTATTTATTCTACAAAAGAATTTTTAGAACACACAAAAGGAATAAATTTTCATAATATAAATACGTACGATTTTAGTACGCTTTATACAAATCTAGATTTAGCAAATATTAAAGAAGTGTTAGTAAAATTAATTAATCTTATATTCGGAAAAAGATATACATATATATGTTATAAAAATTAAAAACCATATCTAACAAAAATTAAACCATCAAGTAAATATAAATATATGGATCAAATTTAATTCATAGAATCCTTAAATATTATGATAAATCAAAATTATTTAAAAGTAGGGACATCTACATGTAGACAAGTTAAATGTATCCCAATGAGTAATAAAAGTAACCCAATTATAGCTGACTTGTTTTTAAGCTTTATATAATATAAATTTGTTCATAACTGTGTAAAAACTAAATCTAAACTATCAAAATATATGAAATATATGTTTCGATACACTGATGATATATGTGTATTTAATTCTAATAATTTTTATTCAATTAGTGAACAAATTTATCCAGAAAGCCTTATTCTTAACAAAACCAATATTAATGATAAAGAAGGTGTATATCTTTATATGAACATTAAATTAACATAAACTAAAACTACTATTAATTAGTAGGTAAATATGACATATTTTAATCTCGTATAAAATTTAATATAATTCATTAAATAATAAAATTTTGCAACAATATGTAATGATATTGGCTTTCTTTAAAATAATTTGAATAATTTAATATATACATATTTTTAACTAGGTTACTATAAAAAAACATCAAGCAGAAAATAGTAAAATCAACACAATAATATAAAGAATAAATTATTACTATTAAATTGCAATTATTTATGGATAGATAACAAATAACATACTTGGTATTAGAGTAAGATACTAGATAGTTTTATCAGATGAAATACATCATTAGCATGTATTTGGCCCCGCTGCTATGTTGGGTAGAGGAGTTAGAGGCCGAAACATGATAGAATAGCAGTTCCTCCTGATGACCTCTAATTCTTATTCTGATACAACGTCAGTTATTTATTAGTCAATTCATAAAAATGACGTTTATTTTAAATTTCATTTTTTTAACTTGATTTAAATTATAGAAAATCTAAAAACAATTATTAATTTTATTATTTAATTATTAAATTTTAATTTAACATTATTATGTTTTGTTTATTTTATAATTATATAAAATACGTACACTCAGTTAGCTGATTTGATTAGTTGCATATATTTATTAATTATTAGATTAATAATTTTAAGGCGATCCGTAGACATTCTTAGAACGTGTCATAGCAATATCATCTGACTTTCTTCGATGTGGAAAAGCAACGACTTTACTTCGAGTCTATCCTGGATGACCGAATTCCCTAGCCTTCTCTCTAAGACTAAGACTTGCCACGCAGCGAAGGAATTTCAATTCAATCGCCTGTATCTAAGATATCCCTTTTGTAATAACCCAACGTTCATGACCATATATTAGCATATGATGAAGATTGCATTGTAAACCGAAAGTTTTGCCTAAAGATTAAACTCCCGATTCACCACGACATACCTGCAGAAAGAACGCATCGCTGCGCTAGCTGCGCAAATACACTTCCTAATCTCCCTGATGTACCTGCCTTCTTTCGTGAACAATATCGCTAGAACATGAGTCATATGATCCTATGTCTGCTTCTAAAGGCATAGCGATATTAGATAAATGTACTTATAAATATTAAAAGTATATAAAAATATAAGTATATATTTGAACAATTAGAAATATTAAATCAACTTTTATGACATAATTAGCTGAAAGATCTTTATGTAAATATAGGGAAGTGTTTCCTAAGATATCATTTGTTCAATGAATCAAAAATTAATTAATAATAAGTTAAGTTGTATTCTGTCAAGTACAAGTTACTATACAAGTTATTACACATGATTTTTATTTTATTCAATATAAAAATGATATAAATTTATAAAATAAATATGTTATATCCAGTAATTCGTATTTTTGTTAAAACGTGACAGTTTAGTTTCTTATTTAAATCCGCATTTCATTTTTTGTTCAAAGCATTTTGAACTTATTTTATTAAATATTATATTTTAACGTTACAATAGTTCAAATATAAAGGAATGCTCCAAATTTTAGTAAAAAAACAAGATAGCAAATTACATGTATTGTGTTTGAATTATATAATATACAAAATTAGATAATGCTTTAATCGCTGTACATTCAACTATTTTAAAAATACGAAACATTCTTGTGCTTTATACATTTTTATAACACTTTAGGCTTTGGTTACTTGCGAATTATTGTATTTTCCGTAATTATAGTATTTAATGAACGTGTAGAGCACGACACAATACAATTTAAGTGCTTATTTGCAAACACGGAGTGTCAATTTAGAGACCCCTAACGCAAAATAATAACTGTTTAATTTTTTCAATATTTTAACCCATGTTTATGCAGAGACTATTTGTAGCTCATGTAATTGAGAGGTACAATGTATGTAACTACCTCTGCTTTACAAAAATCTATGAACACATGAGAATCTGTGATTCTTATGTAATCTGTAAGATTCTCTGTTTCTGTGTTTTATTTTATTCATAAGAATAAAATAAACGTCTGATAAAAAATTTAATAAATTAAAGGTTAAAACGATTACTTACGACGATAAAATGATCATTCTTTTTTAATGAATGGGTGTAGTTTAATGCTAAATATCTAAGACGATAACTAAACATTAGACTATACATATGCATTAGCAAATACCCAAGCATTAAATTATTGTTAAGTATTTAAGTTGATGAAATTTGAAGAGTTTAAAGCGCGAATTGAGAACATTTCTCTTTGTTATTGGTATTTATCAATGTTAATTTCTCTCGAATCATATATTCAGCAGACATTTGAGTTTGTTTCCATGCTTTATGAGAACATGTTTGATAATGTTTTATTTGTATTCATTCAACTATAACAACAAAACGAAACCTTATTTCTAACGCATTATACATCATTTTTTTAATCACTAGGAAATATACACACTCCCTTCCCACCAGAAAAAGACATTTGCCAACCGGCATTGTCTTTATTTCCCGGCGCTTTAGCCCATTGCGATCCATTAGTCCTTGCAAGTTTCTTTAGAGCTAAAGGTGGTCTTACAGCAGTCGTCTTTTGGAGCCCTGTGGCCTCCTGGCATTAAAGAAAACTAGTCATTGTTTAATCACTTTTAAGTTAAGAGGAAATATGCCCAGTGCAAAGTATTACATCCAGTGCAAGTTATCGACACAATACAGTGTTAAATTAAAGTGTTTCTACATTCGTTTTTTATTCTTCTAATGCAAAACCCCTCCCCTTGTGCGATTTCTCTGCAAAACTAAACCTGTAGTAAAGTGAAGACTGTTTTTAGATTATGCAATAGGAAGAGGTGAAATTTTTGTAACGTAAATTTTTGTAACGTATTTTGCTTCACAATATTTTATTTCTACCTGAGTCAAAGCCCTTAAAAGTGGTCTTAATTAGAGAGCATACATTCACATACAGTGTCAAGTTCGTTTTTCTTTATGCGCTTGAAGTCTTCTAACGCAAAACCCTCTATAATTGCAATTCTTTGCAATATTAAACCTGTGGTAAAGTACAGACTGTTTGCAGCTTATGCAATAATGTGCGGTACAATATTTATAACTTACTCCGCTTTACAAAATTCTATTTTCACATGAGTCAGAGGCCCTGATTTGTACTTCTATATATAAACTATACACTCGTATGATATTTTAATTACAAACAGTGAACCGTCTACAGATTTAACTCGTAAGAACATTTTAATATAATATCTTGCACTTTTGTAACGAGAAAACATTTCACATTGTGTCTGCTTCGTTATTCTACTTCACAGTTATTCTACTTTAGCTTTTGAAGTAAATATCAAATTTTTATACTAATATTAAATTTATGATATTTTAATTTTTTTTATTTTAATTTTGTTAAATATAATTTTTTTATATTTTTTAAAAACCACATTTTATTCTTATGTAAAAAACTGTAATTTTTTAAATTTATTACATATTCAAAGACTAGTAGCATTTAAATAACTTGAAACTGCAGTACCAAGAGACAATTTGATCAACCTGGGTTTTGAAACACACTGTTTGTTGAATCGTTCGGTTTCAGCCTCTACGTTTTATATTCTTATCTGTGTTTTCCTGTAGTTAAAATACTATTTCAATGAACGAATAATCTTTACCGTACTCGTATCCATTAATATGATTTCATTAATCTAATTTAAATAAATTAATCTAATTTGAATTGCTTGTAATTTATAATTTAAATTTTTATATCGTTCATACTAAGAAAAGTGAACATGGTATCATAAGATTTTATTATTCCATCTATTAATAGGATCACATAAACTTTACTTCCTGTGGTTTAGAAATCATGATGTTCCTTTTGACTCTACTTTTAATAATTCCGAATTTGACAATTTTTCTCATTAATTTAAACAACGGTATTGATTCAGTAAAAAATAGCCGTAATATCATCACAAACGAAAGCGAAATTCAAACAATGTAAGTACTTTGCTTGGTAGATATGCATAACTTTACAATTTATTATGAATTTAAAGCATAGTTGTATACTGATTTACAGGTATTATTTAATATTTAAAAAAATTTTATATTTTAAGTTTATTGATTTACTTAATATTACATTAAATTTTATAGTTTATTTGTTAGAAATTTTTTGAATTTGTATAATTATTCAAATTTGTAGATTGTTTCAAAATGTTAATTTACTATTCTTTAAAGTCTCTACAATTATTAATGATTAGATTAATTCAAAATTTAAGTAATAATAGACTTCACACATTGATGAAGAATAAATAAATTCTAAACCATTTTTTATAATAACGAAAATAATTTTTAATTATTTATAAATATTATTGGGTAATGTAAATAGTTTACATGTTACATAATGCATTTTTCTCTATACATTATACATTTTACTGAACAAGAAATGTATTTCAGAAAACATGAATGAACAAATGAATGGAAAGTCAACATGTTTGTTTTTAAGAAATGACAATAAAAATTGTATAAATAAATTTTTAAAAACTTTAAGAAAACTAAATTTCTTCACATGTTTTAATTAAATGTATTTGTTATAATTTGTAAAAAGTGATTTGAGTAAAAGTTATGCTAGCTTTCCTAACGCAATAATTTGTTTAAAGACTTTAACGCTTGCTCATAAGATGTATTCTGTTTACGTTTAATATATATGTTTTTGCAAGAAATTCATTATATGTGAAAAATTTATAGACTGTGCGCATATTTTATATATTTCCTTTAATTACTTTCCAAAAAGTTTCCCCTTTTGATCTAATCCGTAACTACTGATTATTTTATTCGTATTACTTTCAAAAATTTATATTTTGCTTACTCGGTAAATTGGACTTTTTTTATTTTTTATTCATGCGGTTTGATGCATCAGTTCATCATTCATTTGTAAACAGCTTGTTTTGTACAACATTTCTCTTTTACCCTAAGTTTTTTTTAAATTCGCTACTGAATTCATCTTTAATTTAATCTAATTAGAATTTCTGATTAGTGATAAAGTTAAGAACCTAACAACTTCTACGGAAGAAAATGATGAACTTACAGCTGCTGAAACAGAGATCATTCTGAACGCTAATCTACAACTGAACAGATCAGGTTATCCATTTGAACCACCTTTAGTGTAGGTTACTCTTTTATATACATTTTACTCTTTATTTTTTAGTGTAAAAGATACAATTCATATACCAGAGGTACATTTTCTTTATCGAAAATGGTTAGTTATTATATTTAATTATGTGCCATATAATTAAAAGATTATTTTAAGGATATTTGATGTTTTAGTTAGCTTTGTTGCAAATCGTGTTCTTGCATATATAGTATATGCGTATATGTACTGAATTTATATGTTTATATACATAAATATTTGTTTAATTATTGTAAGATTACTAGTTTATCTTAATGTTCGAATTTTGATTGTACACATTTTTTATGTGGCTACATAAAAAATAAAATCGACAATGTTTAAATATGCCCGATATATTTTTTCTTATTTATTTTTTCTCTTTTTATATTGAATTAAAATCACATCAAAATTGTATCTATTAGCGTTTACCGTAATTATTTGTTATATCGGGATAATTAATATTTGTTGACATTTTTTGTATAAAAAGTTGTTTTATAGTATTTAATGTTCAATTATAGTATTTAATTGACTGATATTTGATTATAAATATTAACCATTACATTAATAATTAGATTAATTATTATATTTATTAAATTGATTATTCAAATCGCAAGAAATGTGCTTTTTGGAGATGCTTGGGCATGCATTTGTCGTGCATGTATCTGTGCAAATTGAATTTCAGTTTTAATCTACAAACGATGTCGTACATCCTTCAATTTATTAAAGAATGTACTGTTAACAATCTCGAAGTATGCACCTGCTTTATCAATTGATAATAAATTGCATTATATTTATATTATTATAAACATTATTTACATTATTATTTAAATTTAAAATATCCTACATCGAAACTTCAACAAAAAAACTGTTCTTTTATATTTACAAAAATAGTCAATTATGAATTTCACACACTGCTTATGAGTTAAAAATTAGAAAATAATAAATAATTTTTATTTAAAATTAAATATTAAATAATAATTGTTTAAATTTTTTTTCTATTGATATAATAGTAGTTTATATTTATTGTGTACTTAATTATTGTAAATTTAATATATTTTGTCTACTTTTGAAAATCGCAGTAAATAATCATTGAAATGTCAGAAATACATATCTTAAAAATACAATTCATTTGATCATATATTTTCCATAATTTTAACTTTAGTAACAATTCTATTTGTGAAACATTAATTAAATGCATATATCAACCAATTTTTAAATTTTATCAGCAAACAATTTTTAGATTTTATTTGTAAAATTGAAAATATTTACAAATATTTTTATATATTAATGAAAGTTTCTTATTAAAATGTTAAAGATGGGAACAATGAATTAATTATATTCAAAAATTGAACTATACTTTTATTATAATTATAATTCATTTTTAATAGACATCAAATTATCTGAATTAATATGCATTAAATTGGAATCATGTTTTGTTTTATAATATATTTCCTAATTTTAACAAAACAGATAATTTATCAAAATCAAAATTGATCAATGCGTAAAAAACCAAAACAACGCATTTACAATTTTAAAAGTGTAGTATTTTATATCGTGTTTAGTTATAATAAGTGTTAGTTATAACAATTTTATCAGGCCAAACATTGCGGTTAAAAAAACTTGTTACACATTTAAAAATTAAACATCACATCATTTTTGAAATAGGATAATTTCATAACTTCTTTAATATTTGAATATAATTATTTCTGCGATAATTTTTATAATTGACTTTTAATTGTATTTATTTGAGTAAAAAGGAAATATATAATTAACTGCGTTACTGACAAGCGTTTATTTCGTCACACATACATTTGAGCGTCCAAAGATATAGTTTGGACGAAATAACCGTCATGTATTTTTATATTTTATTAAAGTATCTCTCGATTTAATGTCTTACTATTGTTTCTAAAAATATATGCAATTTATTGCACAACATCTCAAAAATTAAAATCCAATTTTCAATATTTATTTGATTATTCGCAATCTTTAGCGATATTACCACAATACATTCTAGAATTCAATTAAAAATATAAACTCACATTGAATATTTGAAATATTTATAAATTCATTTACTATATAGCTTAATTTACTAATTTTATATCCAAAATAATCAATAATAAATTCTAAAAAAATATTGAAAACTATTTTTTAATTTTAGTAGTTACAGTGATAGAGTATTCTCTTATGCTATGAATATATTATTCCTAAGTTCTGACGAGAAACACGCAAGTTTGTAAGTGATTGTTAAATTATGTCTTAATATTTCTTATTGATATTAAATCGTATTGTAGTTATTTATTAAATTTTAAATGCAATGCTTGTTTATTATTATTTTCACGGTTTACAATCCGTTTGTTTTAATATCAAATAAAAAAGAAACACCAAATGTGATTTTAAGTAAAAAAACTTTAAATTTTATCGTATCCGTCACATGTTGTAAATAAAAATATCATAGCAAATTGTTTTAACTTTCGAGTTCGATTAGTTATAATAACTTTGTATTCTTTTATTTTAAAATATTTGCTTAAATCTTATATTAATATTTTAAGGAATTTTTTATTCATTAATAAATTTTAGTATTTCGTAGAAATTTTAGTTTTACCGAGTAGGGAATGCAAACCAAATGCAATCGGCATTTTAAGAATATTATCGAAAATGTCAAAATATGCCCAATTAAAAACTATTTATGTGTCCAACACTGTCGAAAGATATCTTCGTCAAGCAAAATAATATTAAATAAAGTAAAATGATAGTTTACTTGAATTAATCTGAGAAATATTTTGTAAATAGAACCATAATTTAAAAGTAGTTTCTAATTTTTTCTGTTCCAGGCTATTTATTCCAGGCTATTTTTAACTCTAGAATATATTTTAATATCAATTAAAACAATTGCATTAAGCATTGATGAATTTTTATTTGATTCAAATAAATATGAATCAAATTCTTTGAACAATTATAAAATGGTGAGAGTTTACAATGCCTAGTTTCAAGTGTAATTATGATTTAATTGTGTTTGTAAAGTCTTTTATTTGTTTCTCAGATACAAACTTATACATTTTTGATGATGACCAATATTGATAAACGAAATATCCAATTCTCAAGACGTTTTTACGTTAAACAGTAAAAATCAGATTTTTATGTTCAAACAACCTTCTTAGAATCTTAAGATACAAAAATCAAAGCTGATACAGTTTTTTAATATTGTTTCAAGAGTGTTTTTCAAATCTGATATTGCATTTGCTATTATCATTTTATATTTTGCTATAATCATTCAACAATTAATTTTAGATTAGCTTTCTAAATAGAATTTTTATCATCTAAATGCTACTTTCCTCCTAGATGTTAGGCTGAGTTACCAGAGTACCTCAATCCCACATCTAGGAGGAACTCTAGCATTTAGATTATACAAATTTCATTTAAAAGGCTAATCTAAAAGTAATTGTATAATAAAAATGTTGAATTTCTCATTGTTTACGATACATATTCTTATTTTTTACATGTCATATTTCTAATTATAATATTTATTCTATAATTTTAATTATTAGCATTTCATTATTACAATTTATTACAATGCTATGCCGCGTTAATATTTAATAAAATGTTAATATTATTAATGTTAAATACTATTTAGAGTATCAAATAGTAATAAGTTTGAATCGAGTGCTGTGTTTACTGTAAATGTATCAAGAGATTATACGTAAGTAATTAATCGTAATGATGACGTTCACTAAATATTTGTTTTATGCATAAAATCAATGTTTTAAATGTTTACTATAAAATCAAAGTTAGATTTAAATTGCTTCATACGTAAAACTAATATTATAAAAGTAAACATTACAAACTAAGTTAGATTTAAATTAATTGATTAATTATTATTTTTTTATTAAGTAAGACTGTTCTAAATAAATCATTTTTCAAACATTATAGTACACGCAAAGAGCTTGTTCCTAATGAAAAATATTTGTGTTTTTCTATTCTTATTCGTAATTTTTTATTCTTCTTTATTTTTTAAACTGTGCCACCTGTGTAGTAGCAAAGCAAAAAAATCAAAAACGCTACAATCAAACGCACAGAAAAATATCAAAATAAAATTATACATTTATGTATTTCGCGTGCATAGGAAAAAAAGGAATTAAAACAAACAAAATAATATCTTTTGATTTTTTAATTAAAAAGTTTTTTAAACAAATATTAATGAAGCAGAAAAAGCCAATTAAATGTAAAGAACTAAAATTCTACGGTAATTAAAGCTTGAAATGCATTACGGTTTATTTATTTTTCGAATTATTGTAATTATGTTTTATTCTTTATTCTGTATGATTTAATTTTAAATTGTAATAAATTATATCCTCAAGGCACATTTTTATATAACAGACAACATCAATTAATTAAAAGTAGCGAAAGAAAAATTCCATCACTCATAATTTTAACAAAACCAAGGAATAAAATGTAATAGAATATAATTTTTATAATTTTGTATTTCCCCTTTTTACTTAGATTTCAAACAGTATAACAAAAACAGTTTTTGATTTTGCAAACACGGTACTTTCTTGACATATATAGAATGAATGCGTTCTGAATATGCATATGCAATTGTTCTTTAAAATTTAATAATAAAATACAATTTATTCATTTGATTCATGCAGTTTTTGTTTATATATAATTTATCATTTAAATTACACGATATAACATTGTTACTTTGTTTACGAACTTTAACATTTCCATGAATCAGTCATTTTGCGTCTGTTCTTATTTAACGAACATGTTAGATATGTAAAAAATGTTGTATTTCGAAATTTTGAGATGCTCAAATACTTATAATAATACTCTAGTTTGCTACTTTTGCTTATTAAATATCTTTGAATTTTATTTATAGACCTTCGTTTCTGCATTTTATATTATATTCGTTATTTTCATTTTAAGAAAATAACCATCTGTGAGATTTTAAGTGTGAAGACCATTCTACGGCGACAATGTCTTACTTGAGAAACGGCTAATCATATAAAATAAAGAGCACGAAAGGAAAAATCAGAATAAAATGATATTAATTTTATTTAATTGTTGATATTATTTAATTATCGTTTTAACCTTCTCTTGATCGGGTTTCAAATTGGATACTTAGCAATAATAAATTTAATGACATGTGGATTCAACAGTATTTTTCAAAACGATAATATTCTAAATTATTTTGTTGTATAAAATCTAATGGCTTTTGAATTAAATAACACTTTATTCAATTAATTAAAATAATTTAATTTATTAGTAAATTGATAATTTTTAACATTTTAGAATGTTCTGCACAATGAATTTGTTTAAATCAAATGCTACGCTAATTGTAAATGCACAGAATACCTTTTTGTAAGTAAATATTGTCAATATTTTTTATTAAAAATTAAACTTACTTATGAAAATCAACATTATGGAATTAAATCAATACTAATTAATATTTGACATAAATTAATCTTATTAAAAATATATTAATCATTTTTTAAATTAATAAATTAACTTAATTTTTATCAATAATGGACATTATTGTTAACTATTTCACAAATAATAATATTAACTTTTATTTTTCCTATATATGATTTCAATTATATACTTTAAACAAACGTGTATTCAAACGATAAAATTAAATCCTTTGATTTTATAGAACCTATATAATGCCAATAATACATGCCAGCGTGGTCTATAAAACCTAATTAATGTTCAAATTGTACTTATTGACACGATAACACTTAGATGATCTACTTTAAACATAATTTAATTTATAAGATTAATGGTTTTTTAAATTCTTTAGAAATATCAATATGAATATAATAATGGATTATTATAATATAGTTTTTAACCTAGTTTTTAACATTTAATATGTTTTTCCAATATATCGCGATCCACGTGTACATTGTATTAGATATATTACATATATATGTAATATATAATACATTGTATTAGATATATATGTATTATATAATACATTGTATTAGATATATATGTAGTATATAATACATTGTATTAGATATATATTCAAACGATAAAATTAAATCCTTTGATTTTATAAAACCTATATAATGTAAATTATATAGGTTAAGTTGGTTTATAAAACCTAGTTAATGGTCAAATTGTACCTGTGTACATCATCTAAGTGTTGTGATAACACTTAGATGATATACTTTAAGAAATAATTTAATTTATAAGATTAATGATTTTTTAATTGTTTAGAGAAATTTCAAAAAGTGTGTTCAAATCATATACCATGTTGATTGTAAATGCAAAGACATCCACTATGTAAGTAAATACTGATAGTTTTTTTTACAAAAATTAAACCTTGCGTATGAAAATCTAAATTTTGGAATTAAACAATTCGATACTAATTACAATTTGATTATCATTTATCTAAATTTAAATTACATTATGTCGACTAGCAGTAAAAAATGTTTATTAGTAATCACTAAACACATCATTAACATTTTGTACTAAATTGTTAACTACATTTAATATTATACAGCAGATGTTAGCAGAATATGTATTGAATATTTTAATTTAACGCGAATCTTTTAAAATTTATGCGTGCATAAACTTCTTTATGGAAAGCATCATTTTATCAAAATGTTTTATGTATTTGAATATTTTCACATAATTTGTTAAATAAACTTAGTTTAAGATGTTTAATTCTAAAAATCAAAGGTTGAAAACAATATTAAAATTATTGATTTAAACAATGATTTTTTATTATAGTAAAATAGTCAATAAATAAATGAAGCATATTTCTTAAGTTTCGATGCTAGGACTTCTTCATAATATCATTTGCATTGTTAGTATCGAAGATACAACCTGACGTTTGTCTATTTCTTATATATTAATGGAATAATATATATGTATATACCACCTGAGGTTTATGTCTATTTCTTATATATTCATATTCATGGAAGAATATATATACATATATATACCACCTGAGATTTATGACTGTTTCTTATATATTCATATTAATGGAATTATATATAATGGTTAATATCCACAATCACCACAAGCTCGGATATATAAAGGTCAATACCCACAATCACCACAAGCTCGGATCCTTCAATAATAACCGTATATATTATTAATTCTCAGCTCGTTTCTTGGAGAACATAATATATATAAATATATATAGTTTACTATATTCTGGATTTTCAATCATTAGATTACATCTATATTTCTATAAAACATTTGTTAATTAAATTTTTCAAAAACAATTTTACCTTAAGTTATATCTATAAATCGAGCTTTCATTCCGATGTTAATATTGTGGGCAATATTTCAAAGCTGTAAGTATTCATCTAATTTAATTTTATTTATTATTTTATTCTTTACTTGTAAATACAACATCAATTTTGAGTTTTGTATTTATGATAAATACGTTTTATATTAGCATGATATTATATTTAGAATTATCATTTTATATTCGTTTGTCTAAGTACCAATATTGATTTTAATAATCACAAACTGATTAAACACAAATTTGTTGAATTTAATAGCATTTCTGTGAATCAAAATCTCGTAATTTCTGATGATAATCTTTTTTGTAAAGTTGTAATTTTTCTTTGATAATACAGTATTAAGCGTTGACTTGATTGATTTGCTTGTTATCTTAGGCGACCTTTCACATCTGTAAGTATTTATCTGATTTTATTTATCATTGATTTATTTTTATACATCTGGTAATAAATAGCCGCTAAATTTATAATTTTATAATGTTACGGTTTATTTTATAGTAATATTTTATTTAAAGTATTAAATGTTGAATTAAGTGGTTTCCTTACCTTTTTATTATTTAGTGTCTTAAGTTACTGTTATTTTGCTAATAATTCAAAGTTGACGATATCGAATCCTATGGTTTCATTGTAAGTTTCCATTATACTAATGTATGTTATCAAATGTGGGTTTCGTCGCTTGATGGAATGTTTTTAATTGAATTTTCAAATTGAATTAATTCTTAATTTTAATTATCAATCAATGAAACCTAGTTGACAACTTTTTAATTTGATCGATATCTATTTTTAAAAGCGTATATTTCATTACGATTTGTGCAATACCTTCATCCTTACATATTTTTCACTTAATTGATTACCATAAAGAAATATGTTTGTCTTGTTAGGATGTTTAAAAGGCTAGCAATGAATAAATTGTTGAAAGGCTAAACAAAGAAGACGAAAGTATCGTTTATTATTTAACTTACACTACAATAATGATTGCATACAACATTACATTAGGATACAATCAACAATTGTACAATCTTATAAGTCTGCATGCAAATAAAAAAATAATAACAAAAATGGAAATTTCTAACGGATCTTTTAGAATATTCGACGTTTTATTTTAGATAAAAAATATTAGATAAATATAAAAATATTTGTATTATAATTAATAAATATATGTAATATAAAGTATGAGATAAATATTCGACATTTTAGTTTAGATAAAACTGTGTAGTTTAGTAAAATGCATTCACACTTTAATGTTGTTCTTCATTAAAATATCTATATGCCAATGTTTTGTGCCACTGGTCAGATTTCAAAAATATGATATATACAAAATCATTAAAACGGAAGGTGCTCGGTGTCAATGTTAAATTTTCAAAATTGAAATGGCAAGACAACCCGCATGAGATAGAAAATTTATTGAATTTCGATTCCAGTTTGGAATCATCATCAGAAATTACAAGTAGTTAATTAAGTAGCCAAGAAAGTTCAAACTTTCTTGACTACTAAATTTTTAAACAGTTTGAACTTTCTTAACTACTAAATTTTTGAACACTTTGACTTTCTTGACTACTTAATTTTTAAACAGTTTGAACTTTCTTGACTACTAAATTAACTCCTTACAATTTCTGATGATGATTCCAAACTGGAATCGAAAATTCAATAAATTTTCTACTTCATGCGGGGCGTCTTGACATTTCAATTTTGAAATTGATTCAAAATTCAATATTAATATTGCTGAGAAAGAATACCGTATATAACAGTATACCATCATTAATATTGAATGATCTAAAATGTATGATAATCAAATCGGATAACTGTACGTATTTTGTTATTCATATGTTTTTATTTTTTCATATATTTTATTTCATAGTATATTATTTATTATCTATCCATCTATAAAATTTTTCGCTTAATAAATTAAATAAATTTTTATATTTTATATTTTCAAAATAAATAATTATATATGTTTTGTACCAAACAAAATGCAATAAATTGCACAATTGGTTGATAGTGTGTACTATTTGTGTTCTTCAATTAATGTATGTTAAACCTCTGAACAAACAAATATGAGGGATCAGAAACTTACAACTAACAAAGAATCATTCACAAAAGAAAAACAGTAATTTAAATAGCACTTTCAGATGCATATGTATTTTTTGTTAAATTTTTGACCAATTGACCAATGATTATCAATATATACCAATTTGTATATTCTCAATATATTCCTTATATACTCAATATATTTGGAATCTAATATTTAATTAAAGTATAACTTTACCAAATATAAATTTAATTTAAGAGCCCAAATTGATTTATAATTTGGATTGTGAAGTGTAAATACAATAATTAAATCATAATTTCAATAACAATAATGATATTATAAATATCATTAATTATTAATTAATTGATAAATTATTCAAATTCGTGTTCTTTCATACTTCTGAGGTCCTGTAAGATACGATCAGTTATCCTCATCATGCTTTATGAAGCATTTAATTATATTGATTATTTTAATTATTAATTATATTATATTAACTAATTATATAAATTATATTAATTATTAATTATATGAATAATAAATATATTATTACTTATATTAATATAATGTTTTACACTGAGAGAAATAATTTTGTTATTTTTTATCAACCAATTTGGCTTATTGTATATAAAATAGTAAGCACTTTCGCATTGTACTATCAAATATTGATGTATTTCATCGATTTATATTTAATGTCAAATAAATATAAATATTACACTTTAATTATAGACATATGCGCATGTGTCTATAACAATTGCGGCCTGCCTTTCTTAATCGATTGACCCAAAATAATCTTTCCTAGTTAAAATTGTAATTGTGTCAGTAAAATATTGAATTTGCGAATTTAGGCGTTTCAAACATATGAAGGTGATGCCAATGCATAATATTAAAATGCCTCTTTTGGAATTGTAAGTATCTGCTTTTATCTTCTTTTTTCAATACCTACGTTTTTAAAATAATCTATATAAATGCAAAACGTTTAAATTATTAGTAGTACTAAGTAATAGCAGACATTATATATGATTTCTAGATTATTAGGATTTGTTCTTAATTACCAACAATTGTATGTATTTCCATTTATGATTTTCAAGAAAGTGCAGAATGCGTGTGAAATTTTATACAAAATTGTTATTATTCGATTATCGATGCAATTTAAACAGCTCGTAGTGGAAGTTTTCATGATTTTAATTACTTTTATTTCGATTAATTACTGAATGGTGAATGTAGAAAACCACTTTAAACTTTTTCACATTCGCAATCATGAACAAAAACATCGTAATTTTCTAATGTATGCTGAAATATAAATAAGAGCTCATATACTCACATTTTCGTTCATGGTTGTAAGATAATAGTTTACCTTGAACTATAATCGATGTTCACTCGAATTATACTGATCTCTTATAGGAAGAATTTCACATGAAATATTAGGTAAATGACGTAGCTTTGCTTTCTAATTTTAATTAAAAAACTAAATCATTTTTTCTGTTGCAAATATTCAGTTTTTTAATGGTTAAATGACTAAAAGGTTTTATTCTATGGTTCATTATAAATATAAAATTTTAAATGATAAAATGACTCTTTATGTTGCATTGATGTCGTAAACATACTGCCTTAGATTATATATTTTCAAACTTTATAACATATTTGACAATTATAGATTATTAGTGTGAATAATTGATAAGTTCATCATATAATAATTTTAAATTAAACTTATTATTAAATTATTTTTTATTTTAGCTTCTATATTTTGTATATAATTGATTTATAATTTGGATTGTGAATTTATTTTAATAAAAAAAGTTAAATAAATTTCTATATTTTATTTAAATAAAATATAGAAATTTTATTAATAAATTTATTTTGTTTTAAAACAAATTAGTTATTAAATTACTTTTTATTTTAGCTTTTATATTAATATATTTTATTTTGTTTTTAATAAACAATTAAAAACTTATTGCTACTCTAACAATTAAATGATGTTTACGTTGCATCATGCTCTTTAAATTATTTTTTATTTAAATTTCTGCATTTTGTAATTAACAAACAATTAAAAACTTATTGTTACGTAAGCAATTAAAATGGTATTGACGTTGCATAATGTTTAAGCCTGCTTTTAAATCACATATTTAAACGCACAATTTTTCATTTATTTAAACAGCAAATAATTAAAAATACAGTCAATTAACATATGTTACGTATTATGCTACTTATTATTTCATAGGCATTTGGAGAACATTTCTTACATAAATTTCAATTCAAAGATGTATCCCAATATTCAAAGTATGTATTTTCTATTACAAACAGTTTGAACTTCTATTTCTGTTAAAGGTATAGTAATCATCGTATTAAAGAGATACAATCCATTTATGTCAAGATACAAGTTATCCTTAGAAAATAAATCTACTCTGTAATATTTGTATCATATTTGGTTACCATCAACACTATCTTGATTTAAATTTAGGGTTCTCTGCAATATCGGCATGCAACAAAATGCTAATATCAGCAATCATGACAATGAAATAAAACAAATGTATGTATGCCGCAATAATCAAGTTTTACCAGTAAATCAGATCAGATACCTGAGTCCAAATATTTTATACAAGATATAAATTAAAAGTCAAATAATTAATTATAAATAATAAATAATTGTATAAAGATTTATATAATCTATATATAAAGTTAAAATTTTAATATTTAAATAAATAATTATTCTTATTAAAGATTTCGTGTAACTTATACAAAGTTACAAAATAAAAGTCGTATTTTATGAATTTACTAATAACTAACAGATGATTATCAGAATAAGGATTATTAATACGATATATAAATTCAAAATCAATATTGATAAAAAATAATTATAAGATTTCATTATATATATTTATCAAGTCGAAATTAAAAGCTTAAATTTAAAGTAAAATTTAATTTTTATTAATTGAATAATAAATAATAGAGGATGTAAAATTAAAATTTAAAGTTAAAATTTTAAGTTAAAATTTAAAGTAAAATTTAATTTTTATGAATTGAATAATGATAAAAGTTATTTATTATGAATTGAATAATAATAAAATTTAATTTTTATGAATTGAATAATAAAGACTAGACGATGTATAAGAATAAAGATTATAGGTGTTCAGTAGGAACTGTTATGCTATCAGGTTTCGACATATATTCGTATTTAATGTAATAAATTCGAACAAATACTTTCGAGATTATTGAGTTTTTGTTTATTGGGCCGCATATTTTGACAATTACTTTAATCTATGAAAAAGTATTTTTAGCATGATATAATTTCTTAAAGATTAAGTTTCCGTATAGGTATTGGTTGATAGACTAGACTTCTACTCACTACTTTTCAGTTAATTTTGATGAATTGTTTTTGTCAATTAATATAAATTGACTTTTATTTTATACAATATTATATTAAATCTTGTATAATTATTTATCGTTTACTATTATTTAATTATAATATTTAATTATGTTGTTTTCATTTATCTTTATGTTTAATTCTTAAATAAGTTACTCAGTTACCTGATCTGATTGTTTCTAATTTTGATTATCAGAAGCAATACATAAGCAAAACTGATATTGACAAATTATTGCATTCGAGCAAATTTTTAATGTTTTTCCATCTTTTAGAATGATTGTGAATAATGAAGATAAAAGATTCAACTTTTCGGGATATAGCACATTGGAAAATCTGTAAGTAGATTTATTTGTTCTTATGTTCTTTATTTGCGAATTAAGATATTTGCATATCGCCGACTCTTCTATCTTAATTTCGACGAGTCTAAAGACAGTATACATGTGAGTTCAAAAAGTATCGTATGAATGTTCTGTAAACTATCGATTTAATATTTATTAAACATTTTTTATACAAAGACTTTTTTATACTTATAATTTAACTCGAACGGCACATTTTTGCATCATGATCTGGATTTGATGCAATTACGAGTAATTCATTTTTTAATTGCATTATTAATAATTGTGAACAGCAACGATTAGAGTTATTTATAATTACGTGCAACGAGGGGGAAATTTTTCAACAATGATAACACGTAACAAATTATCAATTGCAAGGATAAAGCACATATTTAAAGAAACTTAAGTCGAAATCTTCCGTGTTTAACCTTATTTGTAGTTTTTTTTAATTCTAAGGAGTATCTCTCGGTAATCAGATAGATATTCATATATATTTCATTGTATAAGATGTTAGTATATATCATTGCAGTGGATATCATATTAGTTTGTATCATTTTATATGTAATAATTTGGGAGTAAATCTTATATACACATAGAAGAATATCTCTTTATAAGATATACGTAGTCCATACGTTCAGCGAACAGTCAAAGGTTACATCCCGCTGATGAGTCGAAATAACGACAAAACTACAGTCATTATGATTGTTGATCTACTTCATTTTACTATATTACAATGAATTACCTCAAACATATATTTGTTTTGTCAGTGTTGTATGATGATATCGCCCTGAATAGTGTGCTTTTTCACTACAGTCTAACGCATTCCCATTTTTTATATATTTTTATGGATAAATAAATTTTTCATTATAAATAAATTATTACTATTTATTAATAAATAATTATTATTTATTTATTTTATTATTTATTTTTTAACTTGATATAAATTATAAAAAACCTTAAAACAATTATTTATTTTATTATTTAATTAGTAAATTTTGATTTAGCATTATTATGTTTTGTTTATTTTATAATTATATTAAATACGAAAACTTAGTTAGCTGATTTGAATTAAATAAAATTACGTCAGTGTTCGGATTTATTTATATTTTATTTATCATTGATAATATAATAATTTATAAATTATTCGCAAAATAGTTATCTATATGAATAAAATCATTTATTGATAATTTCAACAGTAGGCGTAAAAATAAAATTAAGTTCTGGTTAGATAATTATCGAAATCGCTTGTTCATGCTGGATCTATAAGTGAACACTACTCTAATTTTATTGATTTCACATTAAATATCGTGTGACATAATCTTCTTTTCTAAATTAGCAAAGAACTTATCGATTTGAATTTAATACGATAAATCAAGTAATTACAATTTTCAGGAATTATTCGCGCTTTGCATGTGAATAAAAAGTAGTGTTTGAACACTTTTGTAATTCAGTCAATGATCACCTTCGTTGTATTGTTATACTTGATGATAAAAGCAGATGCTTTCGAACATTTCATTTTATCAGTCTCTTCGGATAATCATCATTGTATATATAAGTGAATAATTAATTTTTAATTGTTTCATTCGGCTATTTAAAATAATCGACTTTGTCCTAAAAGATAATTAAAATCTGAAATCATTTAATTTAAACACATTTCATTATTAATACACTTATAAGAAAAATTCAAGATACAAACAATAATTTAAACAAAACATTTAAATAAACAAAAAAAATTAAATTATAAGAAACATACGTAAAATAGAATTTATTTTATTTTGTACAGAAAAATAAAATAATTTTTGTGTTCATAGACTTTGTATAAATAGATTTTTTACTTAATAATCTTGATTCAACTAAACCGTATAATTATATATAACTACTGTACATTTAGTACAAATGAATTTCTCATTGCAAACATTTATGTATTGTCGACGGAAGCCGAGATGTAAGCATTAAGTAAAATTAGTTCTTCCTTTGCATTCTCATTTATTTAGTGAACTGAGATATGAAGAATATAAGCATTATTATTTTGCGAATTTTAAAGTTGCCAGCAAACTTAATTGCAATCCAAAATCGAGTCAACATTTAAACGTAAAATTGCATTGTTTGACAACCTTACCAACTAACTGGGAAGGTAAATTCAGTTTGTCTTGTTATCTACCATCATAATCGTTTATGACAACGTGTGTATTTATCATTAATTTTGTAACATTAAAATTAATCTGGTTGTAGCACGACATTATTATCACATGTATTGATCATATTCTTGATACAGCAGGACGATACTAATTAGCATGGGTGGTTCACTTAGGATAAGCTAGTAGACCACATATATTACATCATGTGCAAGAGCATTTATCGCTAAATGCGGAAATAAGAACTTTATTTGTTGCAGCTTTATCCCCTAACGCAAAGTCTCTAAGTATTCGATCAACATCACCTAATGCTTTTCAATAAAAAATTTTTATTAATTTGAAATTTAATGTCTTTTCGCATAATGTATGGTTATTTAAGAAACAGTGGATCTTGAACGCAGACGAAAAAATAATTGTAGACAGTTTGTTGACGATTCTGTAGTAGTGACTTAACATATCGCAAACAAACATTCTTTTTAATTACATAGTTAAATTGTAATCAGTAAACTTCTGGATTTTGCCGAGTAGTTTGTAAATACCTACAACGTTTTATTGGCGTTATTGCGAAAACTACGTTTTATTTAATCTGTTATTACATGTATGCTTCAATTAGTTTTCTAAGTTTTAATATTCTTACATCCACAGTATCTCTCGATTTGCTTGCTAATTGTTACATGATATTTCAAAGCTGCATTTTACGGCCGAAATAATACTTTATTTAAGATAAAGCATTTTAATAAATTGTTTTGTGCAAGGACATGACTTCATTTTTATATTGAACTCTACTCATATATTTCTATTTGCCTGCTTAACTTTTTGATATTCTCTGTATATTTAGTTCTCGATCGTCCAAATGCAGCATAGCCAAATGTTGTATGAAGAACAAAACAAAATATTTAATTAAAAGTATTTGCTGAAATAAATTTATATCTTGTCGACTTTGCATTTAAAAATTTGAATTTTCCAATTTAATAAATTTAAAAATGCTTACTCGTGATTTACGTTGGAAATTACTGATTAGTAATTTGTGTATGATCTTCAGGATTTATTTAATTTTGAACCTGCATGTGATTCTCTCATTTTATTGAGCGACTTCAATGTTGGCAATGACTGTGCTACCTGAAAGGCAGTGGTGCGTAGAAACGTAATTCAGATCTGAGTGCGAGTGGTGTTAATTGTAGCACTTCTGTTATGTTCAAAACTTCACTTGACAAACTGAAGGTGCCTGTCGTGGAGACAATCGTCAAACTGCATGGTGGATAACAGTAGTAAGAGCTATCGTGCATCAGAAAAAAGTGGCCGCCAACCTTGTCTGATTGGTCATTCGAGGCTGAACAAGCTTTAACATGCTAAGAACGCAGCAGCTTTATCAGTTACTGAGTGAAAGAAAGCAACTTGCATGAAGTTTGATGAGCGTCTCGAACTTGATTATTAGTTTGCCTCTAAGATGTTCTGGAGAACGATTAAAGCCTTTTGTGTTTGAAAGCAGAAATCTGTCAAGTTATTATAAGCATTTATGTGTATCTGCTTACGGATTTTGAAGATAGTCGTTGAAAAGAGAATTTTAGACGTGTCCTTAATACAAATTGCGTTTTTTCTCCCCTTGAAAAGAAGAATCTTTGAACTTAATTGAAGATATCATTACCTTGAAAAAGGTCATTACTGTTGTTTACAAACTTCGCAATAGCAAATCTGGTGGGGGTGATGCTATTCGACCTAAGATGTTGCAGCCCTTTACGCTGGAGATATGAAGTGAATAACACGACTTTTAACGTAGTACTGAAGTCAGAAAAGGTACCTTGTGATTTGCCAGCTGGGGTTGTAATTCCGATCTATAAGAAAATCGAACGCAATGTTCAAATTATAATGGTATTACTCTTCTTAGCTTAACAGGCAAGTTGTTTGCCAGGAACCTTGAGCTAATGATACAAACGGTAGTATAGGCAAAGTTGCAGAAATAGTAACGTGTATTTTGTTTTGTTTGAAAAATTACAGATCAGCGATTCACTTTTTTAACTATTCCTTAACGCATCTGGAAGTAGGCCCAACTATTTTAATGCTTTTTGTAGATTTGTAAAAATCTTTCCACCGGGTACGAAAGGATAGGTTTTGTAAAATATTTAATGAGTACAAAGTTCTTCACCACTTTTGTGTAGCTGTGACCTAGTTGTAGGAATTAAATATGAGTTATGTTCTTCTTTTATACAAAAAGTCTGAGTCGTTATCTAGTGGAGTGGATTGCCACACCTTAGCAGGAGCCCAGAGTGAGAGGTTAGCCTTTTCACTCCCTTCGCACCAGAAGAAGACACTTGCCCACCGGCATTGTCTTCATTTCCTAGGGATATAGCCCATTGTGATCCATTAGTCTTTGCAAGTTTCTTTAGAGCTAAAGACGGTATTACAGCAGTCCTCATTTGGACCCATATGGCCTCCTAGCCTTCAAGAAAACAGGAAGAGGGAAACGTTATTCCACTTGTTCTTTTTAAAGTTGACAACAATGGATTAAAATTTACCGTTCAAGATCTGCATCCTTGTATCCATCAAAATCACAAATATCGCGATCGCTCATTCATAACTCACAAGGATTGCCGAAACTACAGCAAAGAAGGCTCGTCTGGTTGCCAGTGTACCGATGTGTATTCTTTAATAAGCCTTAAATAAGGGGTAACGTCTAGATCACGCCAGGTGTTGTCTTTCACAGTTAAAGCATTGAGGGGAGAAGGCACATTCCCCCTTGTGTACTTACCCAGGCCACATGCAAAACGTGTATGCGGCCTAGGACAAGTGTAAGACAAGTGTCTCCATCCATGGCATCTTATGGCAATGTAGAAATGTAAGTGAGTCTGCTTCAATTACTGTAAAAACTATGTTGTTACCCAAGAATGGGTGGCACTTGCTGTTACAAGGAGCTCAGTATTATCCACGGCAGTGAAGCAGAACGAAATGGGAAAGGCTAGACCATTTTCTACATAACGAGGCGAGTGTTTGTCGCCTTAAAGTCCTTCTCGAAGTTTTAAATATTTTCACCCGAGGCATATGCAGAAAAATTCGAAACTTTAAAGTTACTTGAATGGGGTTATAATCGGTCGAGTCATAGTCAGACAAGTTTTTTGTGAAGTAGTCTAGATATAAGTAAGCCAGATCTGGAGAAGAAAAACAAATTCGAACTTCCGCTTCGAGGATCTGAATAGAATTGAAAAGAACTCTTCTAAAATTTCGAATCAAACTCTCAAAAAATGTTAAGGAGGAAGATTTTCTCCAACCGCTTTTCAACTTTATCACTACCTAGTTAGTTAATTTTTGTACAGGAAGTAGTTTTCCCTTCGTGCTAGAAACAGATATTTACAAGATCAGTAACCTTTTATCCTTCTTTGACTGGATCTCCATTAGATGCAAAAACTGTTGGATCCATTGATGCATCGATAGTGTTTCTGCTGTTGCTCATTTATTGTTTAAATTCTCGTTCGAATTTTCAGATTAAATATATGAATAAATAATTTGTCTTTCTACCACAATTAGGCATTTGGAGAACATTTCTTACATAAATTTCAATTCAAAGATGTATCCCAATATTCAAAGTATGTTTTTTCTATTACAAACAGTTTGAACTTCTATATTTAAGGAATACTATTCACCTTATATAAGAAATATAATCAAGAAATACCAAGATACAAGTTATCCTTCGAGAATAAATTTACTCTGTAATATTTGTATCATATTTTGTTACCATCAAAACTACCTTGAATTAAATTTAGGATTCTCTGCAATATCGAAATGCAACAAATGCTAATATCAGCAGTCATGACAATGAAATAAAACAAATGTATGTATGCTGCAAAAATCAAGTTTTACCAGTAAATCAGATCAGATAACTGAGTCCAATGAACTACCATCAGTCGTTTCGGTTTCCTTGTGATATACTTAAAAGGCATCTCCGAGAATTTGCTAACGTAGAAGCATAAGCATAACCTTTTTAAACTAACAACGGGCTTTCCGGATCATCCTAATTTTATTCGGCAGAAATTTTATTTGCTGTCGCTGCTTGCTTTCTCACAGGATCCTTTTTTGGATACATTTTCATAATATAATCGCAGAATGTGTAAAACTGTGCTCCGGGAGCTAAAAAGCCCCAGTTTTACAGTCGTAGATGTTGCCAATTCCGGAGTTTGATTACATTCAGAGCAGACTTTTTATCACTCCTAGACGAGCTGATGGTAGCCGACAGCACTCATCAGTATGGTGAACTACCATCAGTCGTTTTGGCAGCCTTGTGATATATTTAAAAGGCATCTCCGAGAATTTGCTAACGTAGCAGCATAAGCATAACCTCTATAAACTAACAACTTGCTTTCCGGATCATCCTAATTTTATTCGGCAGAAATTTTATTTGCTGTCGCTGCTTGCTTTCCCACAGGATCTTTTTATTGGATACATTTTCATAATATAATCGCAGAATGTGTAAAGCTGTGCTCCGGGAACTAAAAAGCTCTAGTTTCACAATCGTAGATGTTGCCGATTCCGGAGTTTGATTACATGCAGAGCATACTTCCTTTTCACTTCTAGACGAGCTGATGGTAGCCGGCAGCACTTATCAATAGGGTGAACTACCATCAGTCGTTTCGGCTGCATTGTGATATATTTTAAAGCCATCTCCGAGAATTTGCTAATTTAGTAGCATAAGCAAAATCTCTTTAAACTAACAGCGTGGTTTGCGGATAATCATAATTTTATTTGGCAGGAATATTATTTGCTGTCGCTGCTTGCTTTCTCACAGGATCCTTTTATTTGATACATTTTCATAATATAATCGCAGAATGTGTAAAACTGTGTTCCGGTAGCTCATATATCACAAGGCAGCCGAAACGACTGAAGTGGTTAGATCATTTGTTTACTCAAGTAGTGTCCATCATCATAGTATAAAAATATTGTTGATAAGGAATGAATCAATCACTACAAAAAAAATGTTCTGCGGCAATCATTTTTGAGAAATCACTGATAGATCTAAAAAATTTGTTGTTTCATCGAGGATATTAGCGCATACAGATCGAAAGGGATTTTAAAGAGGTGCGACTGATGGATAGAAAACAATTATTGAAGAAAACGCATCCAGATAATAAGGAAGAATATGCAAATGTTGTCATCGTAAATCATCCTGCTCTTGCATCTCTTTGTCGAGACAAAAACAGCGACGATAACGCGAACTTATCATCACTGCCAAATATCCTTAAGCCAAGATCTACATATAGGAGTGACATAAGTCTAAAAAGAATTCTAGTTTAAAAAAAATACAAATGTTCAGGATTTATTTAGAAATACAGCATTAATACAAAATGGTGTTGCTTGTTAGACTGAACTTCGATTCACGACTTTCAGTCACCAGGTCACTTCTAGACGGCCAATTAGTACCCGGCAAGGCTCATCAGTAGAATGAAGTACTCACTATTCGTTTCGGTTGCCTGTGTGACGTTGTGAATGAAGGTGTTTTCAACACCTCGCTTAATTGTCTGAGGCTTACGCATTTTACTTGATCGAATTGCTGTGCGGATCATCCTTAAACACTAGGCACGGTTTGTTGCTGAATTGTCGCTGCACTCGTTAGATCTTTAATAAAAAATGCATGTATACTAGTGGTGCACGGATGTGCTGAGTAGACAACGGTCCAGGTTTTCTTGCGAAATACGTCAATTATACAAAATGTGTTGCGTGCTAGACGGGATTTTGATTCACGACTTTCTGTAACCATATCACTTCTAGACGACCAATGAGTACCCGGCAACACTCATCAGTTGAATGAAGTACTCACTGGTCGTTTCGGTTGCCTGTGTGACATTGTGAATAAAGTCGTTTCCGACGCTTTGCTTAATTGACTGAAGTTTACTCTCATTACCAAATCGAATTGTTGTGCGGACTATCCTTAAATACTAGGTGAAGTTGTTGATTAATCGTCTCTGCAAACGTTAGTTCCTTTATGGATTCGGTATGTACATTTACATAAAATTGTGTTGCTTGATAGACTGGACTTCTATTCACTACTTTTCAGTTAATTTTGATGAATTGTTTTTGTCAATTAATATAAATTGACTTTTATTTTATACAATATTATATTAAATCTTGTATAATTATTTATCGTTTACTATTATTTAATTATAATATTTGATTATATTGTTTTCATTTATCTTTATGTTTAATTTTTAAATAATTTACTCAGTTACCTGATCTGATTGTTTCCTATTTTGATTATCATAAGCAAAACATAAGCAAAACTGATATTGACAAATTATTGCATTCGAGCACAGTCTCTTATGTTTTTCCATCTTTTAGAATCATTGTGAATAATGAAGATAAAAGATTCAACTTTTCGGGATATAGCGCATTGGAAAAACTGTAAGTAGATTTATTTATTCTTATGTTCTGTATTTGCGAATTAAGATATTTGCATAACACTAACTCTTCTATCTTGATTTCGACGAGTCTAAAGAGAGTGTACATGTGAGTACAAAAAGTATCGTATAAATGGTCCGTGAATACTCTATTTAATATTTATTAAATATTTTAATATCTTTGTATTAATAATTTAACTCGAACGGCACATTTTGATATTATTATCTGAATTTGATGCAATTACGAAGAATTTATATTGACTCTATTGCAATTTATTTAAAAATAAATAAATTGAAAATTAAATAAAGTGAAAATTTAGTCGGATCGTTTATCAATATGTAATGATGATGTTAGAAACATAATGAATGCAATATATGACAATATATGACAACATATAACAATTTCATATATTAAAAGGGTATAAATATAGAAAATTTATAAAAATTTTTAAAACTTCGAGAAGGACTTTAAGGCGACAAACACTCGCCTCGTTATGTAGAAAATGGTCTAGCCTTTCCCATTTCGTTCTGCTTCACTGCCGTGGATAATGCTGAGCTCCTTGTAACAGCAAGTGCCACCCATTCTTGGGTAACAACATGGTTTTTACAGTAATTGAAGCAGACTCACTTACATTTCTACATTGCCATAAGATGCCATGGATGGAGACACTTGTCTTACACTTGTCCTAGGCCGCATACACGTTTTGCATGTGGCCTGGGTAAGTACACAAGGGGGAATGTGCCTTCTCCCCTCAATGCTTTAACTGTGAAAGACAACACCTGGCGTAATCTAGACGTTACCCCTTATTCAAGGCTTATTAAAGAAGACACATCAGTACCCTGGCACCCAGACGAGCTTGCCTTGCTGTAGTTTCGGCCAATCCTTGTGAGTCTAGAATGAGCGATCGCGCTTTTTGTGATTTTGATGGATACAAGGATGCAGATCTTGAACGGTAAATTTTAATCCATTGTTGTCAACTTTAATAAGAACATGTGTAATAACGTGTCTTTCAACCTATTTTTTAGAAGCCCAGGAGGCCACAGGGTTCCAAATGAGGAATGTTGTAAGACCGTATTTAGCTCTAAAGGAACTCGCAAGGACTAATGGATCACAACGGGCTTTAACCCTGTTAAAGCCCGTTGTTTTAACCTTGTCATAGACAGTTCGAGGAGTTTTCTGCTTTCCAACATGAAAATTCCTGATCATCCTCAAGAAAATCTTCGAAGCTGACCTATAATCGAGTTCTAAGTGCTGTCAAACTTCTCCCGAGCCGCTTTATTCGCTTCGGTAACTGCTCGCGATGAAGCTCTATTTGCTCCTTCGTAGATTTATCTGACACTGATTTATCTGACAAAGCCAGCTTATTTTGTTGGACAAATTCTCTAACTGTTCGTGTCCATTAAGCAGCTCGAGTATTTCATCCGCGACAAACACCTGAAGCCTTCGAGCCAATACTTTTCACAGTTGCTTAAGCAAGCGAGGATCTGAACATTTCCCATTTCTGATCAATGCTCTTCACCTCTTCTGGCAACCGAGAGACGTCCTCCCGGATGTAGCCAGAAAATCGTTCTTTGACACACCAATAACATTTACGAAGACAAGTTCATGTCTAGCATCACCTAGGTTTCCATATTAAATGAGAAGCTGAGCGTTATGTTCCAATCAATAATACAAGGTAAGGCTATTAAATTAATTTCGGACACAATTTGGAAGGAGAATTTAAGTTTGTACAAGACTATATCGTTACTTCCGAAATATTCGATAGGTGTCTTTAATCTTAGGAAAAACTATGGAAAGCCGTATATGAGAGTAACGAAGCATAAACTGAAGAACTACAGATGACCATGATTTTAAAGGAATGCGAGCATAGGATTGCTCAGCTAAAAAGTTGCTCCTTATTCCAAACCATGGTGGCGTTAATTATGTATGAGTCACAATCAAACTGGAAGGAAAGAGCAAGAAGGTAGATTAAGAGAGTAAGGAAAAAAATTGATGAAAGCCTTAATAAAACAACACGGTAAAAACCGAGCAAAGAATACCCTAAACTTTAACCATGTTGTCTACTTAATTGTAATTATGATGAATAGGCCGTAGATATTAACTTGGATAACGTTTTTGTTGCGTGTGCGACGCAGGATAAAATTTCATCGAATAATACATCGGCTCCAACGGAAGTACTTAAACTAAATCACTTACATATATACCAATGACACCATCCGAGCCGCGTGTTCTTTTATCAGAGTTATGATTAAGATGATAATAAAACGTTATCGGAAATAATTAGGAATAGAATTAGCAATTGAATTACTTCAGAATTGTAAGTAGTCAAATGTTGAAAGTAGTAAAAGAAATGAGTAAAATAAAGGATTAATGGAAGGATTGTAAAAATCAGTTTATAAATACAGCGATAATGCCAAGAAATGACGTTTTAAAGGTAAATGAACGTTCCACTTTCAGAATACAGAGATGACAACATTGTCAAGAGAATTCTGACGAATCTAAATTGCAATAGCCAAATGTGATAAGAATGTGAACGAGCTTGAATGATTACTTATGAACGTATATGTTGTCATTTATCAGCGGTGACTGGATTAACAATGGAACTATATAAACGATAAGTAAACAACCGACTCAATTATAATGTTGACTGCTTTTATGACTATTGTCTTGTCTCTGTCTGTTGTAATTGTATATAATGTGCTCCGTAAAACTTGCAATTAAACTATAATGATCATTATTTGATAAAGATGACTATATTCAGAAGATAAACGTAAAGCGTGTTTGAGCAAATAATAAAGCAAATATAGCAAACATTTTGGTTTTTATAAATAATGAAATTATTGTCATAATCTGGTTGCTTATAAATTCAGTTTTGTTCATCTCCAGTGTCTTCTTTTGAAATCATGTATGACCTTAGCATCTTTGCACATTCACTTCTACATACAAATACTAACCCGGACTTTGATTCACGACTTTCAGTCAACTTTGGTGAATTTTTATTAGTCAATTAATTGAAATTGACTTTCATTTTAAATTTAATACAATATTATATAAAATCTTGTATAATTATTTTTCATTTATAATTATTTAATTATTTATTATTAATAATGATTAAATTATTTAATATTTTGTTTATTTATTTATCATTATGTATAATTTATAAATAATTCACTCAGTTACCTGATCTGATTTATGAAAACGTAATGAAAGTCACATCTGTGTAAGTTCAACTGTGAGAAAGCACGATGAAAACTTAATGAATGTCACATCTGTGTAAGTTCAACTGTGAGAAAGCACGATATTTTTACAATACTGAATTCAGGGTTTCTTACTTTTGGTTTTATTTCAAATCATAAAATTAACAATTTATTTTTATACCAATGTTAATGCTTACTTATATCAGCCACTCAAATCTCAATGGTCAAAATGTTTTTTGAACATATCTTTTTCTAAATTAATAAACGATCCGACTAAATTTACACTTTATTTAATTTTCAATTTATTCTTTTCTAAATAAATTGCAATAGAGTCAATATAAATTCTTCGTAATTGCATCAAATTCAGATAATAATATCAAAATGTGCCGTTCGAGTTAAATTATTAATACAAAGATATTAAAATATTTAATAAATATTAAATAGAGTATTCACGGACCATTTATACGATACTTTTTGTACTCACATGTACACTCTCTTTAGACTCGTCGAAATCAAGATAGAAGAGTTAGTGTTATGCAAATATCTTAATTCGCAAATACAGAACATAAGAATAAATAAATCTACTTACAGTTTTTCCAATGCGCTATATCCCGAAAAGTTGTATCTTTTATCTTCATTATTCACAATGATTCTAAAAGATGGAAAAACATAAGAGACTGTGCTCGAATGCAATAATTTGTCAATATCAGTTTTGCTTATGTATTGCTTCTGATAATCAAAATTAGAAACAATCAGATCAGGTAACTGAGTAACTTATTTAAGAATTAAACATAAAGATAAATGAAAACAACATAATTAAATATTATAATTAAATAATAGTAAACGATAAATAATTATACAAGATTTAATATAATATTGTATAAAATAAAAGTCAATTTATATTAATTGACAAAAACAATTCATCAAAATTAACTGAAAAGTAGTGAATAGAAGTCCAGTCTATCAAGCAACACAATTTTATGTAAATGTACATACCGAATCCATAAAGGAACCAACGTTTGCAGAGACGATTAATCAACAACTCCACCTAGTGTTTAAGGATAGTCCGCACAACAATTCGATCTGGTAAAGAGAGTAAGCCTTAGTCAATTAAGCAAAGCGTCGGAAACGACTTTATTCACAATGTCACACAGGCAACCGAAACGACCAGTGAGTACTTGATTCAACTGATGAGTGTTGCGTGGTACTCATTGCTTGTCTAGAAGTGATATGGTTACAGAAAGTCGTGAATCAAAATCCCGTCTAGTACGCAAACATTTTGTATAATTACCGTATTCCGAAAGAAAACATGGACCGTTGTCTACTCAGCACATCCGTGCACCTCTAGTATACATGCCTTTTTCATTAAAGATCCAACGAGTGCAGCGACAATTCAGCAACAAACTGTGCCTAGTGTTTAAGGATGATTCGTACAACAATTCGATCAAGTAAAATGCGTAAGCCTCAGACAATTAAGCAAGGTGTTGAAACCTTGCTTAATTAAGCAAGGTGACAACATTTGCATATTCTTCCTAATTATCAGGATGCGTTTTCTTCAATAATTGTTTTCTATCCATCAGTCGCACCTCTTTAAAATCCCTTTCGATCTGTATGCGCTAATATCCTCGATGAAACAACTAATTTTTTAGATCTATCAGTGATTTCTCAAAAATGATTGCCGCAGAACATTTTTTGTAGTGATTGATTCATTCCGTATCAACAATATTTTTACACTATGATGATGGACACTACTTGAGTAAACAAATGATCTAACCTCTTCAGTCGTTTCGGCTGCCTTGTGATATATGAGCTACCGGAACACAGTTTTACACATTCTGCGATTATATTATGAAAATGTATCCAATAAAAGGATCCTGTGAGAAAGCAAGCAGCGACAGCAAATAATATTCCTGCCAAATAAAATTAGGATGATCCAGAAACCACGCTGTTAGTTTAAAGAGGTTTTGCTAATGCTACTAAGTTAGCAAATTTTCGGAGATGGCTTTAAAATATTCCACAATACAGCCGATACGACTGATGGTGGTTCACCCTATTGATAAGTGCTACCGGCTACCATCAGCTCGTCTAGGAGTGACAAGGAAGTCGGCTCTGAATGTAATCAAACTCCGAAATCGGCAACATCTACGAATGTGAAACTGGAGCTTTTTAGTTCCCGGAGCACAGCTTTACACATTCTGCGATTATATTATGAAAATGTATCCAATAAAAGGATCCTGTGGGAAAGCAAGCTGCGACAGCAAATAAAATTTCCGCTAAATAAAATTAGGATGATCCGAAAAGCACATTGTTGTTTAAAAAGGTTTTGCTTATGCTACTACGTTAGCAAATTCTCGGAGATGCCTTTTAAGTATATCACAAGGCTGCCAAAACGACTGATGGTAGTTCACCATACTGATGAGTGCTGCCGGCTACCATCAGCTCGTCTAGGAGTGATAAGGAAGTCTGCTCTGAATGTAATCAAACTCCGGAATTGGCAACATCTACGATTGTGAAACTGAAGCTTTTTAGCTCCCAGGGCACAGTTTTACACATTCTGCGATTATATATATAATAGTAGTGCACAGATGTGCTTAGTAAACACCGGTATAGGATTTCTTACGAAATACGGCATTTATACTAAATGGTGTTGCTTGATAGACTGGACTTCGATTCACCACTTTCAGTCACCATGACACTTCTAGACGACCACTTCAGCATCGAAATGATGATTACCCGGCAACCCTCATCAGTAGAATAAGGTAAACACTGGTCGTTTCGGTTGCCTGTGTGACATTGTGAATAAAGGCGTTTCCGACACTTTGCTTAATTGACTGAGGCTTACGCTCTTTACCATATTTAATTTCCTAACGTTTAGATAATATTTTGAAATACTTATACGGAAACTTAATTTTTAAGAAATTATATTATGCTAAAAATATCATAGTTTAAAGTAATTGTCAAAATATGTCGCTCAACAAACAAAAATCCAATAATCTCAAAAGTATTTGTTCGTACTTATTACATTGAATACGAATATATGTCGAATCCTTATAACACAACAGTTCCTACTGATCACCTATAATCTTTGTTCTTATACATCGTCTGGTCTTTATTATTCAATTTATAAAATTTAAATTTTATTATTATTCAATTTAAAAAATTAAATTTTACTTTTAATTTTAACTCTAAATTTTAATTTTACATGCTCTGTTATTTATTATTCAAATCATGAAAATTAATTTTATTTTAAATGTCAGCTTTAAATTTTACTTGATAAATATATATAATAAAATCTTATAATTCATTATCAATCTTGATTATTAATTTATATATCGTATTCATATTCCTTATTCTGATCATCATCTGTTAGTTATTAGTCAATTCATAAAATATGAATTTTATTTTACATATATATTTTAAATTGTAACTTTGAAATCTTTTGTAATAATCATTTACTATTTAATTATTAAAATTTTAACTTTATATATAGATTATATAAATCTTTATACAATTATTTATTATTTAGAATTAATTATTTGATTTTTAATTTATATCTTGTATAAAATATTTGGACTCAGGTATCTGATCTGATTTACTGGTAAAACTTGATTTTTGCGGCATACATACATTTGTTTTATTTCATTGTCATGATTGCTGATATTAGCATTTTGTTGCATGCCGATATTGCAGAGAACCCTAAATTTAAATCAAGGTAGTTTTGATGGTAACAAAATATGATACAAATATTACAGAGTAAATTTATTCTCGAAGGATAACTTGTATCTTGGTATTTCTTGATTATATTTCTTATATAAGGTGAATAGTATTCCTTAAACAGATATAGAAGTTCAAACTGTTTGTAATAGAAAAAACATACTTTGAATATTGGGATACATCTTTGAATTGAAATTTATGCAAGAAATGTTCTCCAAATGCCTATGAAATAATAAGTAGCATAATACGTAACATATGTTAATTGACTGTATTTTTAATTATTTGCTGTTTAAATAAATGAAAAATTGTGCGTTTAAATATGTGATTTAAAAGCAGGCTTAAACATTATGCAACGTCAATACCATGTTAATTGCTTACATAACAATAAGTTTTTAATTGTTTATTAATTACAAAATGCAGAAATTTAAATAAAAAATAATTTAAAGAGCATGATGCAACGTAAACATCATTTAATTGTTAGAGTAGCAATAAGTTTTTAATTGTTTATTAAAAACAAAATAAAATATATTAATATAAAAGCTAAAATAAAAAGTAATTTAATAACTAATTTGTTTTAAAACAAAATAAATTTATTAATAACATTTCTATATTTTATTTAAATAAAATATAGAAATTTATTTAAATTTTTTTATTTAAATAAATTCATAATCCAAATTATAAATCAATTATATACAAAATATAGAAGCTAAAATAAAAAATAATTTAATAATAAGTTTAATTTAAAATTATTATATGATGAACTTATCAATTATTCACACTAATAATCTATAATTGTCAAATATGTTATAAAGTTTGAAAATATATAATCTAAGGCAGTATGTTTACGACATCAATGCAACATAAAGAGTCATTTTATCATTTAAAATTTTATATTTATAATAAACCATAGAATAAAACCATTTAGTCATTTAACCATTAAAAAACTGAATATTTGCAACAGAAAAAATGATTTAGTTTATTATTTAAAATTAGATAGCAAAGCTACGTCATTTACCTAATATTTCCTGTGAAATTCTTCACATAAGAGATCAGTATAATTCGAGTGAACATCGATTATAGTTCAAGGTAAACTATTATCTTACAACCATGAACGAAAATGTGAGTATGTGAGCTCTTATTTATATTTCAGCATACATTAGAAAATTACGATGTTTTTGTTCATGATTGCGAATGTGAAAAAGTTTAAAGTGGTTTTCTACATTTACCATTCAGTAATTAATCGAAATAAAAGTAATTAAAATCATGAAAACTTCGACTACGAACTGTTTAAATTGCATCGATAATCAAATAATAACAATTTTGTATAAAATTTCACACGCATTCTGCACTTTGTTGAAAATCATAAATGGAAATACATACAATTGTTGGTAATTAAGAACAAATCCTAATAATCTAGAAATCATATATAATGTCTGCAATTATTGAGTACTACTAATAATTTAAACGTTTTGCATTTATATAGATTATTTTAAAAACGTAGATATTGAAAAAAGAAGATAAAAGCAGATACTTACAATTCCAAAAGAGGCATTTTAATATTATGCATTGGCATTACCTTCATATGTTTGAAATACCTAAATTCACAAATTCAATATTTTACTGACACAATTAAAGCTTACACTAGGAAAGATTATTTTGGGTCAATCGATTAAGAAAGGCAGGCCGCAATTGTTATAGACACATGCGCATATGTCTATAATTAAAGTGTAATATTTATATTTATTTGACATTAAATATAAATCGATGAAATACATCAATATTTGATAGTACAATGCGAAAGTGCTTACTATTTTATATACAATAAGCCAAATTGGTTGATAAAAAATAACAAAATTATTTCTCTCAGTGTAAAACATTATATTAATATAAGTAATAATATATTTATTATTCATATAATTAATAATTAATATAATTTATATAATTAGTTAATAAAATATATAATTAATAATTAAAATAATCAATATAATTAAATGATTCATAAAGCATGATGAGGATAACTGATCGTATCTTACAGGACCTCAGAAGTATGAAAGAACACGAATTTGAATAATTTATCAATTAATTAATAATTAATGATATTTATAATATCATTATTGTTATTGAAATTATGATTTAATTATTGTATTTACACTTCACAATCCAAATTATAAATCAATTTGGGCTCTTAAATTAAATTTATATTTGGTAAAGTTATACTTTAATTAAATATTAGATTCCAAATATATTGAGTATATAAGGAATATATTGAGAATATACAAATTGGTATATATTGATAATCATTGGTCAATTGGTCAAAAATTTAACAAAAAATACATATGCATCTGAAAGTGCTATTTAAATTACTGTTTTTCTTTTGTGAATGATTCTTTGTTAGTTGTAAGTTTCTGATCCCTCATATTTGTTTGTTCAGAGGTTTAACATACATTAATTGAAGAACACAAATAGTACACACTATCAACCAATTGTGCAATTTATTGCATTTTGTTTGGTACAAAACATATATAATTATTTATTTTGAAAATATAAAATATAAAAATTTATTTAATTTATTAAGCGAAAAATTTTATAGATGGATAGATAATAAATAATATACTATGAAATAAAATATATAAAAAAATAAAAACATATGAATAACAAAATACGTACAGTTATCCGATTTGATTATCATACATTTTAGATCATTCAATATTAATGATGGTATACTGTTATATACGGTATTCTTTCTCAGCAATATTAATATTGAATTTTGAATCAATTTCAAAATTGAAATGTCAAGACGCCCCGCATGAAGTAGAAAATTTATTGAATTTTCGATTCCAGTTTGGAATCATCATCAGAAATTGTAAGGAGTTAATTTAGTAGTCAAGAAAGTTCAAACTGTTTAAAAATTAAGTAGTCAAGAAAGTCAAAGTGTTCAAAAATTTAGTAGTTAAGAAAGTTCAAACTGTTTAAAAATTTAGTAGTCAAGAAAGTTTGAACTTTCTTGGCTACTTAATTAACTACTTGTAATTTCTGATGATGATTCCAAACTGGAATCGAAATTCAATAAATTTTCTATCTCATGCGGGTTGTCTTGCCATTTCAATTTTGAAAATTTAACATTGACACCGAGCACCTTCCGTTTTAATGATTTTGTATATATCATATTTTTGAAATCTGACCAGTGGCACAAAACATTGGCATATAGATATTTTAATGAAGAACAACATTAAAGTGTGAATGCATTTTACTAAACTACACAGTTTTATCTAAACTAAAATGTCGAATATTTATCTCATACTTTATATTACATATATTTATTAATTATAATACAAATATTTTTATATTTATCTAATATTTTTTATCTAAAATAAAACGTCGAATATTCTAAAAGATCCGTTAGAAATTTCCATTTTTGTTATTATTTTTTTATTTGCATGCAGACTTATAAGATTGTACAATTGTTGATTGTATCCTAATGTAATGTTGTATGCAATCATTATTGTAGTGTAAGTTAAATAATAAACGATACTTTCGTCTTCTTTGTTTAGCCTTTCAACAATTTATTCATTGCTAGCCTTTTAAACATCCTAACAAGACAAACATATTTCTTTATGGTAATCAATCAAGTGAAAAATATGTAAGGATGAAGGTATTGCACAAATCGTAATGAAATATACGCTTTTAAAAATAGATATCGATCAAATTAAAAAGTTGTCAACTAGGTTTCATTGATTGATAATTAAAATTAAGAATTAATTCAATTTGAAAATTCAATTAAAAACATTCCATCAAGCGACGAAACCCACATTTGATAACATACATTAGTATAATGGAAACTTACAATGAAACCATAGGATTCGATATCGTCAACTTTGAATTATTAGCAAAATAACAGTAACTTAAGACACTAAATAATAAAAAGGTAAGGAAACCACTTAATTCAACATTTAATACTTTAAATAAAATATTACTATAAAATAAACCGTAACATTATAAAATTATAAATTTAGCGGCTATTTATTACCAGATGTATAAAAATAAATCAATGATAAATAAAATCAGATAAATACTTACAGATGTGAAAGGTCGCCTAAGATAACAAGCAAATCAATCAAGTCAACGCTTAATACTGTATTATCAAAGAAAAATTACAACTTTACAAAAAAGATTATCATCAGAAATTACGAGATTTTGATTGACAGAAATGCTATTAAATTCAACAAATTTGTGTTTAATCAGTTTGTGATTATTAAAATCAATATTGGAACTTAGACAAACGAATATAAAATGATAATTCTAAATATAATATCATGCTAATATAAAACGTATTTATCATAAATACAAAACTCAAAATTGATGTTGTATTTACAAGTAAAGAATAAAATAATAAATAAAATTAAATTAGATGAATACTTACAGCTTTGAAATATTGCCCACAATATTAACATCGGAATGAAAGCTCGATTTATAGATATAACTTAAGGTAAAATTGTTTTTGAAAAATTTAATTAACAAATGTTTTATAGAAATATAGATGTAATCTAATGATTGAAAATCCAGAATATAGTAAACTATATATATTTATATATATTATGTTCTCCAAGAAACGAGCTGAGAATTAATAATATATACGGTTATTATTGAAGGATCCGAGCTTGTGGTGATTGTGGGTATTGACCTTTATATATCCGAGCTTGTGGTGATTGTGGATATTAACCATTATATATAATTCCATTAATATGAATATATAAGAAACAGTCATAAATCTCAGGTGGTATATATATGTATATATATTCTTCCATGAATATGAATATATAAGAAATAGACATAAACCTCAGGTGGTATATACATACATATTCTTCCATTAATATATAAGAAATAGACAAACGTCAGGTTGTATCTTCGATACTAACAATGCAAATGATATTATGAAGAAGTCCTAGCATCGAAACTTAAGAAATATGCTTCATTTATTTATTGACTATTTTACTATAATAAAAAATCATTGTTTAAATCAATAATTTTAATATTGTTTTCAACCTTTGATTTTTAGAATTAAACATCTTAAACTAAGTTTATTTAACAAATTATGTGAAAATATTCAAATACATAAAACATTTTGATAAAATGATGCTTTCCATAAAGAAGTTTATGCACGCATAAATTTTAAAAGATTCGCGTTAAATTAAAATATTCAATACATATTCTGCTAACATCTGCTGTATAATATTAAATGTAGTTAACAATTTAGTACAAAATGTTAATGATGTGTTTAGTGATTACTAATAAACATTTTTTACTGCTAGTCGACATAATGTAATTTAAATTTAGATAAATGATAATCAAATTGTAATTAGTATCGAATTGTTTAATTCCAAAATTTAGATTTTCATACGCAAGGTTTAATTTTTGTAAAAAAAAAACTATCAGTATTTAGTTACATAGTGGATGTCTTTGCATTTACAATCAACATGGTATATGATTTGAACACACTTTTTGAAATTTCTCTAAACAATTAAAAAATCATTAATCTTATAAATTAAATTATTTCTTAAAGTATATCATATTAGTGTTATCACAACACTTAGATGATGTACACAGGTACAATTTGACCATTAACTAGGTTTTATAAACCAACTTAACCTATATAATTTACATTATATAGGTTTTATAAAATCAAAGGATTTAATTTTATCGTTTGAATATATATCTAATACAATGTATTATATACTACATATATATCTAATACAATGTATTATATATTACATATATATCTAATACAATGTATCATATATATTACATATATATGTAATATATCTAATACAATGTACACGTGGATCGCGATATATTGGAAAAACATATTAAATGTTAAAAACTAGGTTAAAAACTATATTATAATAATCCATTATTATATTCATATTGATATTTCTAAAGAATTTAAAAAACCATTAATCTTATAAAATAAATTATGTTTAAAGTAGATCATCTAAGTGTTATCGTGTCAATAAGTACAATTTGAACATTAATTAGGTTTTATAGACCACGCTGGCATGTATTATTGGCATTATATAGGTTCTATAAAATCAAAGGATTTAATTTTATCGTTTGAATACACGTTTGTTTAAAGTATATAATTGAAATCATATATAGGAAAAATAAAAGTTAATATTATTATTTGTGAAATAGTTAACAATAATCCATTATTGATAAAAATTAAGTTAATTTATTAATTTAAAAAATTATTAATATATTTTTAATAAGATTAATTTATGTCAAATATTAATTAGTATTGATTTAATTCCATAATGTTGATTTTCATAAGTAAGTTTAATTTTTAATAAAAAATATTGACAATATTTACTTACAAAAAGGTATTCTGTGCATTTACAATTAGCGTAGCATTTGATTTAAACAAATTCATTGTGCAGAACATTCTAAAATGTTAAAAATTATCAATTTACTAATAAATTAAATTATTTTAATTAATTGAATAAAGTGTTATTTAATTCAAAAGCCATTAGATTTTATACAACAAAATAATTTAGAATATTATCGTTTTGAAAAATACTGTTGAATCCACATGTCATTAAATTTATTATTGTTAAGTATCCAATTTGAAACCCGATCAAGAGAAGGTTAAAACGATAATTAAATAATATCAACAATTAAATAAAATTAATATCATTTTATTCTGATTTTTCCTTTCGTGCTCTTTATTTTATATGATTAGCCGTTTCTCAAGTAAGACATTGTCGCCGTAGAATGGTCTTCACACTTAAAATCTCACAGATGGTTATTTTCTTAAAATGAAAATAACGAATATAATATAAAATGCAGAAACGAAGGTCTATAAATAAAATTCAAAGATATTTAATAAGCAAAAGTAGCAAACTAGAGTATTATTATAAGTATTTGAGCATCTCAAAATTTCGAAATACAACATTTTTTACATATCTAACATGTTCGTTAAAAAAGAACAGACGCAAAATGACTGATTCATGGAAATGTTAAAGTTCGTAAACAAAGTAACAATGTTATATCGTGTAATTTAAATGATAAATTATATATAAACAAAAACTGCATGAATCAAATGAATAAATTGTATTTTATTATTAAATTTTAAAGAACAATTGCATATGCATATTCAGAACGCATTCATTCTATATATGTCAAGAAAGTACCGTGTTTGCAAAATCAAAAACTGTTTTTGTTATGCTGTTTGAAATCTAAGTAAAAAGGGGAAATACAAAATTATAAAAATTATATTCTATTACATTTTATTCCTTGGTTTTGTTAAAATTATGAGTGATGGAATTTTTCTTTCGCTACTTTTAATTAATTGATGTTGTCTGTTATATAAAAATGTGCCTTGAGGATATAATTTATTACAATTTAAAATTAAATCATACAGAATAAAGAATAAAACATAATTACAATAATTCGAAAAATAAATAAACCGTAATGCATTTCAAGCTTTAATTACCGTAGAATTTTAGTTCTTTACATTTAATTGGCTTTTTCTGCTTCATTAATATTTGTTTAAAAAACTTTTTAATTAAAAAATCAAAAGATATTATTTTGTTTGTTTTAATTCCTTTTTTTCCTATGCACGCGAAATACATAAATGTATAATTTTATTTTGATATTTTTCTGTGCGTTTGATTGTAGCGTTTTTGATTTTTTTGCTTTGCTACTACACAGGTGGCACAGTTTAAAAAATAAAGAAGAATAAAAAATTACGAATAAGAATAGAAAAACACAAATATTTTTCATTAGGAACAAGCTCTTTGCGTGTACTATAATGTTTGAAAAATGATTTATTTAGAACAGTCTTACTTAATAAAAAAATAATAATTAATCAATTAATTTAAATCTAACTTAGTTTGTAATGTTTACTTTTATAATATTAGTTTTACGTATGAAGCAATTTAAATCTAACTTTGATTTTATAGTAAACATTTAAAACATTGATTTTATGCATAAAACAAATATTTAGTGAACGTCATCATTACGATTAATTACTTACGTATAATCTCTTGATACATTTACAGTAAACACAGCACTCGATTCAAACTTATTACTATTTGATACTCTAAATAGTATTTAACATTAATAATATTAACATTTTATTAAATATTAACGCGGCATAGCATTGTAATAAATTGTAATAATGAAATGCTAATAATTAAAATTATAGAATAAATATTATAATTAGAAATATGACATGTAAAAAATAAGAATATGTATCGTAAACAATGAGAAATTCAACATTATTATACAATTACTTTTAGATTAGCGTTTTGAATGAAATTTGTATCATCTAAATGCTAGCCTTCCTCTTAGATGTTGGATTGAGGTACTCTGGTAACTCAGTCTAACATCTAGGAGGAAAGTAGCATTTAGATGATAAAAATTTATTTAGAAAGCTAATCTAAAATTAATTGTTGAATGATTATAGCAAAATATAAAATGATAATAGCAAATGCAATATCAGATTTGAAAAACACTCTTGAACAATATTAAAAAACAGTATCAGCTTTGATTTTTGTATCTTAAGATTCTAAGAAGGTTGTTTGAACATAAAAATCTGATTTTTACTGTTTAACGTAAAAACGTCTTGAGAATTGGATATTTCGTTTATCAATATTGATCATCATCAAAAATGTATAAGTTTGTATCTGAGAAACAAATAAAAGACTTTACAAACACAATTAAATCATAATTACACTTGAAAACTAGGCATTGTAAACTCTCACCATTTTATAATTGTTCGAAGAATTTGATTCATATTTATTTGAATCAAATAAAAATTCATCAATGCTTAATGCAATTGTTTTAATTGATATTAAAATATATTCTAGAGTTAAAAATTTGACAGCCTGGATTATACGTCACTTGAAAGTTTTAGTTTTGAGTCAAAGTTAGATATTTATTTTTTGAAGGTTAGAGTTTTATTCGATAATAATCAATATAAGTTTTAATTAACAATGCATGATATTAATCTGTAACTTAATTTCAATAGAGAAATAAAAAAAATATTATTTAGAAAATAAATAAAATATTCAAAATAGAAAAAAATTAGAAACTACTTGTAAATTATGGTTCTATTTACAAAATATTTTTCAGATTAATTTAAGTAAACTATCATTTTACTTTATTTAATGTTATTTTGCTCGACGAAGATATCTATCGACAGTGTTGGACACATAAATTGTTTTAAATTGAAAATATTTTGACATTTTCGATCACATTCTTAAAATGCCGATTGCATTTGGTTTGCATTCCCTACCCGGTAAAACTAAGATTTCTACGAAATACTAAAATGTTTTAATAAATAAAAAATTCCTTAAAATATTAATATAAAATTTAAGCAAATATTTTTCAATTAAAGAATCTAAAGTTATTATAACTAATCGAACTCGAAAATTAAACAATTTGCTATGATATTTTTATTTACAACATGTGACGGATACGATAAAATTTCAAGTTTTTTACTTAAAATCACATTTGGTGTTTTTAAAACACCAAATGATTTCAAAAAAGAATATTATTTAAAAAAGGAATATTAAGACATGATTTATAAATCACTTACAGATGTGTGATTTTCTCACCAGAACTTAGGAATAATATATTCATAGCATAAGAGAATACTCTATTTCTGTAAATACTAAAATTAAAAAATGGTTTTCAATATTTTTTTAGAATTTGTAAATTAAGCTATATAGTAAATGAATTTATAAATATTTCAAATATTCAATGTGAGTTTATATTTTTAATTGAATTCTAGAATGTATTGTGGTAATATCGCTAAAGATTGCGAATAATCAAATAAATATTGAAAACTGGATTTTAATTTTTGAGATGTTGTGCAATAAATTGCATATATTTTTAGAAACAATAGTAAGACATTAAATCGAGAGATACTTTAATAAAATATAAAAATACATGACGGTTATTTCGTCCAAACTATATCTTTGCTCAAATGTATGTGTGACGAAATAAACGCATTCAAGAAACGCAGTTGGTTGTATATTTCCTATTTACTCAATAATTCGGAGGATATCAAGTATCTTGGGATATTGTTCTCGAGAGACGGCCGGAACATCAGGGAGATTGATAAGTGTATTTGGTCATCCACTGCATCACCGCGTTCTTACTACAGATATGTCGTGAGAGTAAAATCTTTAGGCGAAGCTTTTGGTTTACAACGCAATCTTCGTTCCTATTTTAACATGTTGTCATGAACGTTGGGTTATGACGGATCGCCTTTTGCGGAGAGTTTCCAGGCCGGTCTCTTTGGAAATAGACCTCGAAGTAGAGATCGACACAGGTGGAGAGATTAAATATCGAAACAGACAAAAGAAAAAATAACTCTGAATATAAAATAAAAAGAAAAATAACTCTTGTGTATTTTTGTTTTTTTTTGATTGCCAAAAAATTGTTTTTATTTTATTATTTAAATCTTCTTCTTATTTTTCAGCCTTTGCCCCGCTTTGAGGCAGGGTCGGCCATGTGAGATTAGCCCTCATTCACTGAATAATGATATTCAGTGAATGATATTCACTGAATATCATTCAGTGGAATTCGGGAGATGCTTCTGACCTTAGACTTTTATCTGGTAGAGATGCAGATGTTATAGTCCTTCAGAAGACGCGGTATATCCGTCTTCCCCAGGACATTACTCGATTTATCCTAAAACATATATGTTCCCACTATACTCCGTACATAACCCCTAGTCCCTCCTCTTCATCTCAAGGACGCTTGACCTTAGTTAAGTGCTCCTTAAGGTCCTCCCTCCTGCTAAACTAGTCATGTCCAGCCCTGTCTTGTCTGGTAGTTTCACTCAGTAAGAACGGTAAACGCTTCAGTCTAGCCAATGTCTACATTCGTCCAGGAGAGATTCTCAAGAACCGTGATCTCCAGGATGGTATTATTGACAGCGGTTATGATTTGAAACTTAGAGACTTCAACTACAGAACTGGTCGTTTGATCAACGCGGCACTTCGCAGAGCTAGGAATGGTTATCTTATTTACAAACCACTTTCCTCTACCATTCATTGCACATCTACAAATTCTATCCTGGACATTATGCTGCTTCATTCGAGGTGGTTGCTTAAACCCCTCTGTACGGAGCAGTCGCGTCAGCATTTATCCACCTCTAATGACCTTATTCGTTGGCGGATTGGGGAGGATACGTTGCTTAGAAGGAGGATTCACTTTGATCCGATCAGAGTGGCCTTCTTTCAGGCGGCTATCCAACTCTTCCCCATAATAGGAAATGATAGTTTAACCCAACTTAATACCTACCTTTTTTCGCAAGCTACCATGATTATATCGACTACCTATAAAGGTCGCTTATTTAATCCCACTCCGACAAAACTCAAGGTCCTAGCCAAATTGCTGAACCTTCCTAATCTCTCTGCTTCCGCCTGACAGGCTCTCCCGGACACCTCCAAATTCGTCGCTTAACTTTCTTCTTGGGTCTGTCAGCTTTTGACAGCTGATCAGAGAAGAGAGGTGGCCGTCACAATGCTATTAGCCTCCCCATCCGATTTACGGATGGGGAGGCGCTTGTGCGTAAAATCTGCAATAAAAAGCGCTTGTGCGTAAAATCTGCAACCATTTAAGTAGGCGTAATTTGATCCCTCCAGGTTTTCATTGGTTTGTCAAAAGTTGCCCGGTCCATTTAGCAGTAGGTGAGGTGGAGCAGTTTTGTCGGGGTAACAGCCATCGTCTAGTAGTGGCTGTTTTCCTTGACGTTTCTGCTGCATTTGACCGCATCTCTAATCCTTTTGTGATCTCTTCTATCAGGTCCCTAGGGTTTCCTACGTGAATTGTGAACAGGGTGGAGATACTGCTGTACACCAAGCGATTTTATTATAAAGACGACCCTGATGCGCGTCAGTTCTACCCTATTACGGGTGTGCATCAAGGTTCCCCACTTTCTCTTATCTTATATCTTGCTGCCTGTATTAACCTATTTTAAATATTTAAACGCGAAAAACGTCTTGTGGTGTGCGCTGATAACACCACAGCCGTGTTTACTAAACACAGGTTTAAAGACGTAGTTTCTGACATCAGCCGTTTCTTTTTAAGATTAAAAGACCAGTTTCACAAATCCAATCTTATTTTAAACACCTCTAAATCGCAGGCGGTTGTCTTTCATGACACCACTACAACAAAGAAAAAACTGAAGAGATTAGCACTCTCTGCACTCTCCTTCTATTTGCCTCTGAACCCATCCCTACCTTCACAAGTCGAGTAAAATACCTGGGGTTCACCGTTACGGTGAACCGGTCGGCAAAAGCTGACCTGGATAGACTTAAACGTATCCTGAAGAAAGCTAGGTGAGCCCTGAAACGAGCTCAGCATATGTCATTAAAAGGCTAACCCAGGTGCGCCTTCGGGGCACTTGGGCTATCTCGGGATTACTCTTCTTTCGAGAGGACGTCCCCCAGAGCAAAGACTAAGGTTTCTTAAGCTCCTCGTCTCTCGTTTACCCAGCATAGTCCGCACCGACTGGATTCTTCGGGGGGGGGGGGTGAAAGACGCCGGGTGGTTAATTGGGAAGGCGGTGTATTGGATCGGTTGGGGGCTCAGATCTCTATGGATTTGAGGACATGAAGAAAAGGAAGACTGCAAGAAAGAAATGAACTGTGGTTTCTGTCTTTAAATGTCACTCTTAACTGACTGTTATTACCCTTTTTTTCTCATTTATGTTTTTGTGATTTAACGATATGTAGATATCGATGGACAAAGTTTGTTGAGTGAAGAGATACGTGTAGCAGAAGAGAATCACTGGAACGTAGGTGAGTAGAAAGATAGCGAGATTCACTTAGAGTTGGCAGATAGAGATAAGAAAGATAATTACAATGGAGAAGGCGATAAGTTAGACAAAGCAGACGAAAACGAACGCGATGTTCAATACTTAGCCATCCAAGTTTTGATAAATTGGAGGAGATATGATCGAATTTACGAAGTCAAACAGGTTGCACACAGCAGTGTTAATGAGGCGCCGAAGAGGCTTAAGGGATGACTTTGAAGAGAAGACGAAAAGGCTAAGACAGTAATCAATACGTAGGAAAAGAAGGGTGGAGATAAGAGATTTACAAGAACTAAAATTTAGAGAATTTCTGACGAGACTAATATCACGGAGAAGAATATTTGAAGACCTAGTTTTATCACGAATGAAGGGATCGAGATGCAGGTTATTGTCCAAGTGAATTCCTAGAAATACTAGTTTATCTACAGCAGGAATAATTGTGGTCTGAAGATACAGAAACAGAAACGGAAGATGTTAAAAACCATAACACTTTAGATTTGGATGGATTGAGGGACACGCGCAAAGAAATTAGATGTTCTGAGAGAAGTGTTTTAAGTAGGGGACGAACAATGACATTTTTCCAAAGAACAGAATATATTCCATTCTTAATGTACAAGTTAAAGAGGCTGATAAGGAAATGTGTGAATTATGTGGACCACAATTTGAGAATTCGAGTAAGGATGGGATCGGCAGGTGATGACTTACAGGATGACGAAATAAGAAAGCAAAATACCTTATCTTCAGATACCGCAAATAGGTAAAAGAGTTCAGAGAACACGAAGTTTGTGGAATGAGATATCGAATTGATAAGAGAGATTGTTTTTAAAATTAGGTAATATTAATAATGATAAAGATCAAGAGTGGAGATGACTGAGGAACGAGAAAGAAGATAATTGAGCTTTTCATTCAGTTCGAGAGACAGAAGTGGAAGCCAGTTTGTTTCGCCAAAAATTATGTGTTTTAGAACGCAGAACTTACCTATGCGAACGACGAAGAGCAAAGAATTGGTTATCTCAAACGCCTCCTGCGTCTGAAATAACGACGCAGGAGGCGTTTCGAAGTCACACACTAAATAATTAATAAATATTATTGCCTTACAACAATTTAACGTAAAGAATCTTTTATTATTAAAATTACTTTTTGATATTAGCAATTAATCCGCATTGTTTAGCTGATATGTAAACCACACTCTAGAGCGCTGTTGTCGCACATTTTAAGAAAAATAAAAAATAGTTTTTTTTAAGAAATGTAGACCACATATAATTCGTCATCTTCAAGAGCGTTCATCGATAAATGCAGTAAAAAGAGCTGCAACTATTATTTTAATAAAGTCTGTACAGCTAACAATTCTATCAATTGCTGTAATTGACGTATTATATAAAGAAAGAAATTTAATAATTAAATTATATAACTTTAAATAATTTTGTTTCACTATGCGATAAATTCATGTGAAATGTGCTAAAAAAGCAAGCAATATGTTTCACGATATGCGAAACTTCTCTATTTTCGAACAGTTCAAAATTCTTTAGAATCTTTGTTGATTCAAAAATAAAATCACTCATTTGTTTATTTTCTGTCCACTCTGTTATTTTTCGAAACAAGAATAGCAGTTCACACAAAGGGTCGATCAACTAGACTTGAGAGCTTTCTTTTGAATCAATCATATAAGAACTATTGGAAATTGATAAGTTCATTAATCGGATCAGCCACTATCGTCAATGTTTGATCATAAACCCGCAAGCTATAAGTAAAACAGATTCACTACCGCTGTCTCCACGTAGTCAATCAACATCATCTAATGTTTTTAATGCAAAATAAATCTGAAATAAATCTGAAAGAATTGACTTTACTTTTTTAGTATTACATACGAACAGGAAAGTTTAAATCTGCATGCCTTTTACAACATTAGTAGGAAAGCTTGACATGGAATGCGCCTACAACAGACGCCTTGACCCTAATGGGGCGTTTCGACTTTAGTCTACTCATCACTACAGGATGGTATCATTAATGTGGCCCTGTAGCAACACAACAGTATTCGATCCACATCATCTAATGTTTTTAATGCAAAATTATATATCAATTTGGCATTTAATGTGCTTGCGAATAATGTTATTAATGTTTTTATGAACTGTCTTTAAGTTGTAATTAATTAAATCAGCTAACTGAGTCTACGTATTTAATATAATTATAAAATAAACAAAACATAATAATGCTAAATCAAAATTTAATAATTAAATAATAAAATTAATAATTGTTTTTAGATTTTCTATAATTTAAATCAAGTTAAAAAAATGAAATTTAAAATAAACGTCATTTTTATGAATTGACTAATAAATAACAGACGTTGTATCAGAATAAGAATTAGAGGTCATCAGGAGGAACTGCTATGCTATCAGGTTTCGGCCCCTAACTCCTCTACCCAACATAGCAGCGGGGCCAAATACATGCTAATGATGTATTTCCTCTGAAATAACTATCTAGTATCTTATTCTAATACAAAGTATATTATTTATTATCCATCCATAAAAATTTGCCACTTAAGAGTTTAAATTTATTCTTTATATTATTGTGTTGATTTATATATTTTACTATTTTCTGCTTGATGTTATTTTTATAGTAACCTAGTTTAAAATATGTATCTATTAAATTATTTAAATGATTTTGAAGAAAGCCAATATCATTACATATTGTTGCAATTCTTAAAATTTCATTATTTAATGTATTATATTTTATATTATATGGTATGCATGAATGCTCATGCAAAAATATGTTTCTTGTAAATTTAAATATGTCATCTTTACGATATAAATTAATAGTAGTTTTAGTTAATGTTAATTTAATGTTCATATCTAGATATACACCTTCTTTATTATCAATATTGGTTTTGTTAAGAATAAGGCTTTTTGGATAAATGTGCTCACTAATTGAATATAAATTATTAGAATTAAATACACATATATCATCAATGTATCGAAACATATATTTCATATATTTATATTGTTTAGATTTAGTTTTTACACAGTTATGAACAAATTCATATTCTATAAAGCTTAAAAACAAGTCAGCTATAATTAGGGCTACTATTACCACCCATTGGAACACCTTTTACTTGTCTAAATATATATGTCCCTACTTTTAAATATTTTTGATTTTTCAAAATATTTAAGGATTCTATTAATTCAATTTTATCCATATATTTATATTTATTTGATGGTTTAATTTTTGTTAGATAGGCGTTATAATTATTATAACATATATATGTATATCTTTTTCCGAATATAAGATTAATTAATTTTACTAACGCTTCTTTAATATCTACTAAACCTAGATTTGTATAAAGAGTACTAAAATCGTATGTATTTATATTTTGAAAATTTATTCCTTTTGTCTGTTCTAAAAATTCTTTTGTAGAATTAATACTGAAATAGTGTTTTATACCAGTATTAATTTCGATTACCTTGCAATATTTTTTAAAGTGTGCTTTAATTACTTTAAGTATTTTATTCATATAGACAGAAAGTGGTTTTAATGTACATTTAAACGCACTACATATGAACCTAGGTTTTATTGGATTTTTATGTAATTTTGGATTCCAATATAATATAGGTATAGTTTTATTATCTAATTCAACCTTTATACCCTTTTTATCCATTATAGAACAGTGACTTGTAATAATTGTTTCTAAACTCAACTCACTACGTTCATATGTTGGATTTACATTTAAATCATTAGAATTAACCTCTTTCACTAGTATATCATAATAAAGCTTTTTGCATATGAAGACAAAGTTATTACTAGCTTTATCAATAGTTGTTATTATATAGTTATCCTTTAATTTAGTAAGTTCTTTATACATATCTTTATTAATTTTATCTTTCCTTTTATAATTGTTTGTTATTTTCATTTTATTTTTAATTTTATCAAATATATAATCTTTCCAAATTTTTATCTTAGATATATTCGAGCTTTCACTATTAATCAGCTTACTAAAGTAATCATTTAAGTTATTATATAACGAATTGTAAATTTTATTTTTGTCGTTGTTATTATTTAATCTATATTTATACCCTTTTGATAGCAGCTTTCTTAATTCACAATTTTCAATTAATTCTAGATTATGGGTACATATATGTTCATTTATTTTATCAAAACTAAGACTTTTACAATTGCATTCTGTTTCCATTATGTTTCTAATATTATCGTTACATATTGATTTTAATTCTTTATTATAATTACAAATTTTTCGTCCTAATGGTGGTAGGAGTTTATACCTTATTTTAGGAATATATTTACTTAAATCTGACCCTATTATTTCTTTACTTTTAGAATTATTTAAAAGTCCGGCTATATTTATGTTATCTATACATTTATTAATGAAGTTTATGGTTAATGTATATTTTCTATTGTTATTATTAACATTTATTGTACGATTATAGTATTTTGTATTACAATAACTGTCTATTATACAACTTAGCCTATCATAGTCGTTAATTAATTTTTGATTTATTGAACATATGATATCTTTAGAAAAACTTCTTATATTTACATAAAGATCTTTTAGCTTATTATCACTTCAAAAGTTGTTTTAATATTTCTAATCGTTCATTTATATACATATCTTTTTTAATATTTTTAACTCTATTTTTCCTATTCCTTTTATCACCATGACTTCTTGGTTTGCGTTTAACCGGATTATTATAATATAGTTGTTTATTATGTATTATACTACTTCTGCCAATTCCTTGTACCACGTCATTCAATCCTAATGGGTACATGGAATTAAGCGTTTTAATCCAAAAATCTTCTTTTTCTAATAGTTTTTGATTTAATATTGAAATGTTTTCTTCGATAATATGTTCTAAAATAAATAATTTACAGTTTTTAATATCATGTCCTATTAATCTCATATGTTTATGAAATATAGTTTGACTATTATGCTGTATATTATATATGTGTTGCCTAAACCTAGTTTTTAACATTTGATATGTTTTTCCTATATATTGCAATCCACATGTACATTGTATAAGATACACTACACCTGCGGTATTGCAGTTACAATTATTATTAATATTTAATGAAAAACATTTGTTTGTCGTATTACTTACGATACAATTATTATTATTTATAACATCACAAACTATACAATTTTTTCTGTTACATTTAAAAGATCTAAAATTGAAATCATTAGTACTTACGTATTTTTCCAATATGGTTGAGTACATGTAACTTTTAAGTCATAATTTTTAACGTTGCTTTTTCGGTGTCGCCACCTAGTTTAGTTGACTCAGACTAAACTTACAACGGGCCATCCAGCAGCATCTGACAGGGGGCTGCCCTGCTTAAGGCGGTTGCAGGCTGGAACAAGATCTATAAAGATCTACCACCTTCACTCTACGCGCTACGCGACCTAGCTATTGGCATTACCTGGTCTCTTAAACGTGATCACGTGAAGCAGTTTACATTTTAAAGTGTAAACACCTTGGGATGCAAACTTCTCCCTTTTTTAAGAATTAATAATTCATCAAACTTGTTTGAAAATAAGAAAAAATAATAGTAAAGTCGTAACCAATAATACATAGTTTCAGTATTTCTGGCAGAGGTCATATTACCGGGAAAACAAAGTCCACAGGTCAATAATAACATGTCAGTAGAACAAATTAAATCAGCTAACTGAGTCTACGTATTTAATATAATTATAAAATAAACAAAACATAATAATGCTAAATCAAAATTTAATAATTAAATAATAAAATTAATAATTGTTTTTAGATTTTCTATAATTTAAATCAAGTTAAAAAAAAAATGAAATTTAAAATAAACGTCATTTTTATGAATTGACTAATAAATAACAGACGTTGTATCAGAATAAGAATTAGAGGTCATCAGGAGGAACTGCTATGCTATCAGGTTTCGGCCCCTAACTCCTCTACCCAACATAGCAGCGGGGCCAAATACATGCTAATGATGTATTTCCTCTGAAATAACTATCTAGTATCTTATTCTAATACAAAGTATATTATTTATTATCCATCCATAAAAATTTGCCACTTAAGAGTTTAAATTTATTCTTTATATTATTGTGTTGATTTATATATTTTACTATTTTCTGCTTGATGTTATTTTTATAGTAACCTAGTTTAAAATATGTATCTATTAAATTATTTAAATGATTTTGAAGAAAGCCAATATCATTACATATTGTTGCAATTCTTAAAATTTCATTATAATATGTATTTTATTTTATATTATATGGTATGCGTGAATGCTCATGCAAAAATATGTTTCTTGTAAATTTAAATATGTCATCTTTACGATATAAATTAATAGTAGTTTTAGTTAATGTTAATTTAATGTTCATATCTAGATATACACCTTCTAGATATACACCTAAAAAACGGTGGACCTTGAACACAACCGAAAAGATAATTGTAGGCAGTTAGATGACGATGATGTGGTAGTGACTTAACATATCACAAACAAACATTCTTTTCTATTTACATAGTAAAACTACAATTAGTTAACTTGAGATTTTAGCTGAGCAGATTGTAACTATCTAAAACACTCTTTATGTCAAAATTGCAGAATCTACGATTTACTCTATCTATTATTGCCTGTATACTTCGATTAGTTTTCTGTATTTTATTATTCTTACATAGCTGTCCGCAGTATTTATCTATTTACTTGCTAATTGTTACATGCTATTTCAAAGCTGCATATTTTAGCCGAATACTTTATTTAAGATAATGCATTTAAAAAAATTGTTTTGTGCAAGGACATGACTTCATTTTTATGTTAAACTCTACCTTTTATAATATTTGCTAGCTTACCTCTTAAATATTCTTTTTTATTTTGTTCTCAATCGTCCAGTCTTAGCAGAACCAGATGCTGAATGAAGAACAAAACAGAATACTTTGACTAAAAATATTTGCTGAAATATATTTACAGCTTGTCGATTTTGCATTTTAAAATTTAAATTTTAAAATTTAATAAATTTAAATAATTCTTACTTGTAATTTAAGTTAGAAATTACAGGTTATTAATTTTATTCGTCAAATGTTTCGTTAAGTTTAGAAATTTTAACTATCAAAACATGAGTTTTATTTAAGTGTCGAAAAGATAGCAAATAATACGCATTGCATAAGTTGGGTGAATATATGTAAAGTAGAATATCTTTCTCACTCTTACATCAAATAGTGTAATTTTATTTTGCAAGATCAACAATACTCAGTTTCACCAACCTTTAAAGGTAAATTCACACAAACACATTTTTTTAGTACTATATAATTGAATATCAAAATAAAACATTCAAATTTTTTAAGAGTTGTCTTAAGATGTGGAAGACAATTCTTCCACATTTATGTACTTTATTTTATTAATAAAGGATAAGAAATGCAGTAATATTTATTTGATCTGTTGAAATTGCCTTTTAATTAAAAATCATTTAAATGTCGTGATATCTGCTTGAAATTTAAATTCGGGTTTTTCTCTTAAATTATAAAGACGGTAAATCATAAATGATAACGAGGCATGGAATCTTTTATAAATTTGTAAAATAAAGCAATTTTTTCACTTTATTAATGAGCCAATTGCATAAATATTAATTTTTCTACAACATTAAAACTCTTAAACTCTTTTGCTGGCATACTGGGGATTCAACATTTGTTCTAATTATAGGTCAATGTGATAAATATGATTATCAAAGGAAATTACCGCCTACACATTGTTCTAAAAGTGCAATTTTGTTTCTATTTTGTATTTGGAGATATTGTATTTTTTATAATTTGATGCCTTTTATAAAATGCGCTCTTTTGTTGGGTGGAAAAATGTAAAGTAGAATATCTTTATCAATCATACATCAAAGAGTGTAATTTTATTTTGCAAGATCAACAATACGCAGTATCACCGACCTTCTTACTAGTAATTAAATATATTAAAGAATTCTTACTAAATATCTTTTGAAATAAATTTACAGCTTGTCGATTTTGCATTATAAAATTAAAATTTTAAAATTTAATAAATTTAAACTATTCTTACTAGTAATTTAAGTTAGAAATTACTGATTTGTAATTTGTTGATGATTTTTAAGATTTATATTATTATAAACCGGCAGCTGAGTTACTCATGTTATTGATCGACTAAATGTTGGCAATGACTGTGCTTCATGGATGGGAGTGGTGGGGAGGAACGAAACCCCTGATCTGAACTAGAGTGGTGTTGAGTTGTAACATTTCTGTTATCCTTACAATTTGACTATTAGATAGTTGCTATGGGAAAGCATCGTCAGGCTGGTATGAGGATACTACAAACCCCGGGTTGTCGTTAGCTGCAAAGAGGTTTTGCCTAGTAAATTAAAGCTTGTCGTCTTTGAGACTTGTAGTCAAAGGAGGAAAGGGGCTGACTGTATTGTGTGCTTATGCACCAAATATAAGCTCGATATACGCAGCTTTTATGGATGATCTTTAGGATCTTTTAATAGTAAACCTGCTGGTGATTCTCTCATTTTATTAGGCGACTTCAATACTCACGTTGGCAGTGACTGTGCTACCTGGAAGAGGGTGGTGGGGAGGAACGGAACCCTGATCTGACCTCGAGTAGTATTGAGTTGTAGGATTTCTGTTCTCGTAGCAAATTGTTAATAACCAACACCACGTTCGAACATAAAAAGATCCAACAAAGCACATTGCTTTAGGATACTCTTAATCAACGATCAATGATTGATTTCGTAATCGTATTATATGATTCGCGACGATATGTCTTGGACACATGTGTAAAGAAAGGGGCTGTCGACAGACCACTACCTACCTTGTAGTCAATATGATTCGATGGTAAAGTTGGCTACGAGAGAGACATGGGAAACCTAAATTTAGTGTTAGGGTTCGTTGGTAACGTCTAGGAGATGATTTTGCAAGGGAAGTCTTTACTAACTATATCCGGGCGGACTTTCCCAATTGCGGGAAGAGGCGGAGGATATCAAACCACAGTGGTTGATGTTTAAAACTTCGATTGACAAAGCGACTTTGAAGAACTGTGGTTTGAAGACTGTATGTGCCTGTTGTGAAGGCAATCCTCAAACTGCATAATATACACCAGTAGTAAGAACTACTGTTCAACAGTATAAAGTGGCTTATAATCCAACCTTGTCTGACAGGTCACTGGAGGCTGTAGACAGGTTTTAACATGCTAAGAGAGTTGCAGCTCTATCAGTTTTGCTGAGTCAAAGAAAGCGACTTTGGTAGAGTTTAGCGAGCGTCTCGAATTTATTATTGGTCAGCTTCGACTATGTTTTAAAGAACGATCAAAGCTATTCAAGTTAGAACTCAGAAATCTGCCAGACAGTCTCAGACAATCATGAACATTTGCTAATCGATATTGAAGACATACTTAAGCGTTGGAAAGAGCATTTTAGAGGTATCCTTAATACGGATGACGTGCTTTCTCTAGTGGGAGAAGAATCTTCGAACCAAATGGTGAATATCATTACCTTGACAGATATCATTACTGTTGTTTACAAATTTCGTAATGGCAAATCTACTGGTGTTGATGATATTCAACCTGAGATTTTAACGGCTTTTACGTTGAAAGTATGAATTGGATAGCACGACTCTTCAACGTAGCATTGAAGTCAGGAAAGGTTCTTGGTGATTTGTCAACTAGGGGTGGCCATTCCGATTTATAAGAAATAGAATCAAAGGCAATGTTCAAATTATAGGCGTATTACTATTCTTAGCATAACCGGTAAACTATTCAGCAGAATCCTTGAGCTAAGGATACGATCGATAGTCTAGGGAAAGTTGCAGGATGAGCAATGTGGATTTCGTTCTGATCGTGAAACTACGGATAAGCTCTTCACTCTTTCAACTATTCTCGAACGCACCTTGGAGTACGCTCAACTAATTCACATGCTTTTTGTAAATTTGTAAGAGGCGTTCGACCTACAAAGGGATAGATTGTGTAAAAAATAAAGAAGTACAAAGTTCCACACTACCTCCGTGTAACTGTGGTCGCTTTGTACGAACTAAATATGAGTTGTATTCGTGTTTTAGGCAGGAAGCCTGAGTCGTTTTCTATAGGTGTTAGACTCCGTCAGGGCAGTTTGTTTTCTCCATATTTGTTCTTTGTTTAAATGGATAAAATTTCGAGACGGGAAGCTTAGTAGGAAATTTGTCTTCAGTTTGCTCCATCAGGATATAATCTTTGATCCTCGCAGACAATAGTCTTGTTGGCTTCTAATATTGATAACCTTCAATGGTTGCTGGATCGATTCACGGTGGAATGCCAAGTGACCGGTATGGAAGTAAGCAAATCAAAACTATTTCGATATGCTCTGCTCGAAACAAGGTTGTATCGTTGATATGAATTGGTGATAATGTCTTACCTAACGTGGAAGAGTCTAAGTACTTGGTCGTCTTGTTCTTGAGTGATGATAGGAATAATAGGGAGATTGATAGATGGAAATGTACAACTTACGCAGTAATTGGTTCTTTGCGCATATCAGTTGTTGTAGAGAGAGTAAAGTCTTCAGGTAAAGATTTCAATTTATCGCTCAGTTTTCTTACCTATCCTCACTTATATGCAAAACCTTTGAGTCATGACAAATTGGACTATATCTCAAGTACAGACAACCGAAATGAGGTTCATTCGTGGTGTAGTCAGCTTCAGCCTTAGAGATAAAGTTCGAAGCTTGGTCATTCGCGACAATCTTGGAGTAAAGTCTTTGCTCCTCGACGTTCAATGAAGTCAGTTGAGGGGACAATATCACGTTTTGAAGATGACATCGGTACGTCTTCATTGTGAAAAGTTTCAGATTGAACTTTCTGTACCGAGACCATGCGTTAGACTTTAATATTTGTGAAGATTAAATCGCATAGCTATTCATCAAATTAGCATATTATATTATAATATACGATATTAATAAATATTATGAAAGTATTAAAAAAACTGTCGTATATTAAATATTACAATTGTATAGTTCAATATTTTAATTGTATATATTCATGTTTATATTTTTATATTTGAACTATTTCAATTAATATAAAATTAAAAATGTCAAATTAAATTAATAAGCAACTAAAAATTAAGTTGATAACTGAATAGTATGATAAAAATTGGCATATTATATTATGATATTAGATATTATTAAATGTTTTAATATTATTTAAAATACATAAGCGGTAATAAGTTTGTAAACATCAGTTGATAAAAATGGAAATGCGGGAAATAAACTGAATCAAGTTAACGCATGATAAGAAAATTATAAACAAAAGTATTGAGATTCACATTCAAATTAATTAAAAAAAGCATAGTTATGGGTAATATAAATAAATTATTAATCTATTAATAATAAAAAGAAATATAAACTTGAATAGAGTTCAATAATTCTTTATCATAAATGGATCATTATCAACTATTTAAAGTCATTTGACAGTGCTATGGAGCTACTGATCTGCAGTTATCGAGAAGCTTAGAGTTAATCGAAATAAAGCGATTGAAATCTAAAATATGACAAAAGTATAGACAAAAGTCTTATAGACCAAAGTATTGAGATTCACCTTCATTTAATTTGTTTCATTAGGGTTAATCATTTAGAAATGTTAAATTATTATTTAAATAATAAATGTAATTATATTGAATTTCTTATTGGTTTTAAACTCTTTAAAAAGTTTTTGTTTTTGTACAATTTACAAAAGCAATACGTGTACATTCAAAGTGTTAGAAACTATGAAGGAGACTCAAACAGAATTTGCAACATTTGTAAATTTGTCTGATTAAGAATTAAGTACTTAGCTAGTTAAAGTCTTAAATTTGGGTCCTAACTTTACACCAAAAATGGAAATTCAGGAAATAAGTTGAATCAAATTAATGTATTCTGAGAAAATTATAGACAAAAGTATTGAGATTCACAATCAAATTAATTAAATTAATTATTTAATAAATAAATAAATTATTAATTTATTTATTATTTTTATTTCATCGAATAAATTATTTATCTATTAATAATAAAAATAAATATAAACTCAAATAGAGTTCAATCAAGTAAGTCTTATTTTACATAATTTGATCAATGATTTACAAGATTAGAAGTCTCTTGAATAGATTTGAATACAATTCAGCTGCTTGGATTGGTATTTCTTCGCGTCTTTAATATATTAAGTACACGTCTTTGAAAGTCTGAATTTATAAAGTTATAGATAATCGGGTTTATTACCGAATTTAGATATCCGAGCCACATTGATTTCTCCTTGATCATTTCTAAGTCAGAATTTGTCATGATCATTGATATTGACAATATAAGATAGAACGGGGTCCAGCATAGTATCGTGGCCATTACAGTAGAGCATATAGTTAAAGATAATATTATATCTTTACTGATAAGTCGAGAGGAATATCCGTTAATTGACATCATCTTAACCGCGTCTGATAAATCGCCATTAAACACCGATAGTTTCTTTGAAGATTGTATCAATGATGTATGTAGCTTTAGACATATACAGCAATTGGTGTAGATAAGAATAGTAACAGGTAGGTAGTACCCAAAAATCAATACAAGAGATATGAACGGTTTGTTAAATGGCATTATACATACATACACATCTTTTTCAAGATGTTTATAAATATCATATCGTTTTAGAAACAGCAACGGCGTGGATATCAACATACTGAGAAAACAGGAACCTAGGAATAATGCCATTAGATGCTTATTGCGATTAAACTTATATCTAATAGGATAGAATAAGGCTATGTATCGATCAATGCTGATTGCACATAAATTTAGAATGGACGCGCATGACAAAACCACATCGCATATCATAAACAGGCGACAGGCCTGAAAACCCAATATCCACCTTTCGTTAAGAATGCTTGTCATGATGTATATCGGCATAGATATAAGTGATAGGAGCAGATCCACACATGTCAGCGAAATTAGAAGATAATTTTGCGGCAAATTCAAGTTTCTCGTTGAAGTAATTACAAGTATTACCAGACAATTTCCAACAAAGCTTCCAATATCAATAAATACTATGGATATAACTAAAAACATAAGCAAAATGGTAAAGCTAGGTATTTTTATTTTTATTCATTTTATCGATTATTGAAGTAATTTATAATCTGCATTATTCAAAAATAAGCCTTATATTTTATTTATTTATATATAAGTATTATGAATATTTAAATGTAAAAGTATTTCTTTGTCATTTGAATCATTTGATGTTCTTCCGTGCTTGTCGTATAATGATCCTCCTTGTAGCAATTGTTATATATTATAATAAAAGATACATGAAAACACGTGAAATTTTCGTCGTTATTCTGTGAGTATTAACTCTAATGTCGTATTGCTATAAGATACGGGGCTTTAGCTAATTTAAATATTTGACGTGCGTCCGGAAATCAAATTAATTAATAAAATAGTGAATTCATGAAGCATGAATGCATAAACAAAATGGCCTGTATAAAAACAAAATGGCCTGTATCCAGGCAAGTTATGAAAATTCTAGTAACAGCAAATATTAATATTGAAGTTATATATCATTTTAAAATTTGAAGTGACATAATTTATACTGTAATTTATATTTTAATTTTGACATATTATGGATAAACATATTTAATTGTAATTCGATTAGATTTGACAAACACAAACTTTAAAGTAACATAATTTATACATAAATTTTTGTAATTTTAAAGTAATATGTATTAACTACATTTAAAACACAATTTTGTTTATAAAATCTGTTGATCGCATTTTGCCGACCACATTCCACGGGGTTAATATATTAAGTAAACAAATACTCAGATAAAAACGCATATTTTGTCGTTTTTATCATGAATCATAAAGGAAATTTTTTAAAATTTAAAATTTAAAAATTTTATTAAAATTCAAAATGTTTTTAAAATTTAAACAACATTTATAAATATATGTTCATAAAGTTTTAATCTTTTGTCATAGTTTTTATTAAACACATTAAATTGTAATTCAATTTGATTAAAATTATGAATTATATATGACAAATGTTTTTAATTGTATTTGTTTGTGCGTCGGTTTCCATTCTATAATTAGCTATTTATATATGGAATCTGTTTCAATCGATTCCCAATCACTGTGACCCTATGGATATTTGAATATATATAAAATAACGCAACAAAAATACAAAATTTAGAAGTCGATGGGAGTCATTGATCTCATTAAGAAAAGTATACGACAATATTATTTAAAAAATGGCCTAATTACAGCAAATTATTGGTAAGTATAAATATTACGGTTAGATAGTATTTTAAAATTTAAAGTAACATAATTTGAAATGTAATTCACATTTTAATTTTGACATAATTATGGACAAACCACATTCAATTGTAATTCGATTGGATTTTGTCAGTTGTTTTCTTCATAGTCAGTCGTGGTGCATAATGAGCCATAAATCTGAGACATTATCAGATATTTCAGTCCTGTTATACCTCATCATACTCCTTCACGAAGAACATCATTCTTTTTTGTTTTTATCTGTGCAGTAATTGATCTTCATGCAACCGTGGAATCAGTGACGCTATCGATGGTAATTCCATCGCTAGTTTAAACGATCGAATATTTAATATATTCTTTATTCAGTTTCAAAGATTTTTAAAACTTAATTGTGTTACTAAAGAAAGGTTTTGCGTAGAAAGTCTGTTATAATTTCTTTAATTTCTTATTCTCTGATTTTTTATTTAAAATGTTCGGTTATTAAAATTGGCAAATTTGTTTATACTTTAGATGATAAAACATTTTGTTGTTATTACATAGAATGATGCGTGCCTTTTTGTATTACATGGAATGACTGTATTTTCCTACTAAAAATACAAGAAATATCTTGAAATTAAACAGAGTGTACTGTTGTTCCTTGCATATTATTGCTTATACATGTTATTACTTTCTCATTTTCGATTTTATCAATTTAAGTTTTTTTAAAGGTTTTAAAAGTCTGTTATAATTTAAGTTCTTATTATCTGATTATTAATTTATTTGTTCACACATAAAATTGTCCTCACCAATTTTAATTGTGAATAAAATTGGTCAAGGAATAGAAGCCGAAACTTGATAGCATAGAAGTTCCTCCATTTTAAATTTAAATTTTCAATTTTTATTTTATTTTTAATAAAATAAATATCCTTTTATTTATTGATTTCTCTCTATATAATTTGGTTCACAATATCTGGAAAAATAATTTGTAAGTTTTCATGTGATAAAAATAACAGAATTTATAATATTTAACAATAGTATTAAAGATAAAAATAAATTTAAAATCTTAATCAGAAAAATGTTTATGGATGGATAAGAAATAATATACTTTGCAATATAATTAAAAATAAATTTAAACTCTTAAGCGTAAACGTTTTATGAATGAATAATAAATAATATACTTTGTATTAGAATATAATACTAGATAGTCGAATTTAATCAGAGGAAATACGTCATTTGGGCCCGCTGCTACGTTGGTTTCAAAAAAGGTATAACAGAACCTTTTTTAATAGAGATATACATGGTCGATTTAAATAAGATACCTAATATAGAATTATGAATGATCAAAAGTGAAGACTGTTGAGTAAACTAGTAGAATGCTAAAAAAAGTAAGAGTCACTAAAGAATGCAATCAAATAATCGATGCAATTGTGCGATTTAAACTGCAATCTAATAATGTACGTAATGGGGTATTAGTTGCACTCATTTTGATATCATGATATCAAATAGTTACAAATTATGATCTACAAAAATCCAGGAAATTAAAATATGGGTTATATATGAGGATGTTATTTCATTGTTATTTCCGTAACCGTGGATAAGATGCATTTTCCTGATTATCTTCATTAATCGATAAATAAGCGCGAAAGATAACATTACAGGAAGGTCCTAAGTTCTATGTCTACGAGTATAAATAGTTTTAGTTTTAAACCTTATATAACCAGGTCCACTCTCATCCACTGAAATTGCATTATCCAACAATATTTCTTTTAATCATAAGATTTTAGAAATGTTTTTATCAGATAAATCAAGGATAATATAACTACGAGTAAAGTTTAATTAATGAGTTAATTTCTTCAAATTCAAATCTGGTAATCTTTTAGAACCTTTCGGTTAATCGGCCTTTGAAATTCTGAAAAATTAAATGGCCGATTAAGTGAAGATTTTAATACTCTTGTTAGTAGTCATAAAAAGTTTGAGAAATCTTCATGGGGATAAAAATTTTCAATTTCACAAAAATCATAAAATTAATGGCAACTTCAGATGATCTTTAAAAAAAAATTTGGGCTATAAAGTAATCTAACATATCATATTTATTCTAAGTTATTCTATTTTAGTGAAAAATAATAATAATTATTTTGTTTATATCAAAAAATTATTTTAAAATCGAAATATATCTATGTTTTTAGTTTTTTACATTATTTTTTACGTTTTGAAATTGTTGATAATGATCCATTATTGATCAAGAACTTTTGGAGCTGAATCAAAGAAAAGAGGAAATTATTTTTGATATTTCGCCAACTTCTGTTAGCATCTATAGATGAAGATGCCAACAGAAGTTAGCGAAAAAAAATCCTATTTTTTATACAGCTTCAATAATTCTTTATTTTTTTACGCTCACCTGCTTATATCCTATATTCTAAATTTCTAGTCATAAGATAATAACTGCAATTTCTAGACAATATTTATTTATCGAACAAGGCATGTAAAAATCAAAATTTATAAATCAGATCAGCTAACAGAATCTACGTATTTTATATTATTAATAAATTTTGAAATATGCTAAATAAAATTTAATAATTAGATAATAAATAATTATAAATAATGGTTATATAAGATTTTATATAATTTATATCAAGTTAAAATAAAAATTTTAATTAAAAATAAAAGTCAATTTTTATTAATTGACTAATAAATAACATACGATTTATCATATTAAGGATCAGAGGTCATCAAAAGTAACTGTATGTTATCAGGTTTCGTTAATAATTCGTTTGTTAAAAAAATTTGAATTGATTAATTCAAATTAAACAGGATGAACTGCTATGTTATCAGGTTCCTGGTATCGTATAAATTTACGAATTAATTCATCTTGATGACATCAAATTTATAATACATGGTGTATAATTTATTAATCAATTAATAAAAATTGAATTTTAAAAAACAATAAAATTGAAAATTTAAATTTAAATCATAATGACTCATCAGTTCCACTGATGAGTCAATTTTTATGAATTGACTAATAAAAAATGTACGATGTATAAGAATAAGGATTAGTGGTCATCAAGAGGAACTGCAATGCTATCAGATTTCGGGCCTTATTCCTCGACCAAACATAGCAGCGGGGCCAAATAAATGTCAGTGATGTATTTACTCTAATATATGCAATTATCTAGTGTATCTTATTCTAATACAAAGTATATTATTTATTATATACCATAAAAATTTTCCGCTAATGATTTTAAATTTATTTTTAATATTATTTTGTTGATTTATATATTTTACTATTTCCTGTTCGATTTTATTTGTATAGTAACCTAGTTTAAAATATGTTTCTATTAAATTATTTAAATGATTTTGAAGAAAGCCAAATGATTTTGGACTAGTTTCATGTAGTATATGTTTCTAATACAACGTATATTATTTATTATCCATCCATAAAATTTGTCACTTAAGAGTTTAAATTTATTCTATATATTATTGTGTTGATTTATATATTTTACTATTTCCTGTTCGATTTTATTTGTATAGTAACCTAGTTTAAAATATGCATCTATTAAATTATTTATTCTTATGTAATTATTTATTATTTATATTTATTTTTATTTATATATCGTATAAAATACGTAGACTCAGTTATTTGATCTGATTAATTCATTGTCCAGCATTCATTAGCAAAATTAAATAATATTTAGTGATTTACTTTTAGTGATTGTGTTGATTTATATATTTTACTATTTCCTGTTCGATTTTATTTGTATAGTAACCTAGTTTATATCACACAAAAATATGATTATTTTTGATTTTATAGTAGCGTTGATAAAATAAAAATATGGATAAATTATCATCCTACCTAAACACTATATTTAAATTGCTTTAAAATTCTAAATTTCTCAAAAGAGAGTGAGACCATTCCGCGTAAAATACGTTGTTATCATTGAAGCCATACGCGGAAGAACGACGATAACAGTAGCAAGTACCGTTTCGTACGAGTACGAAACGATACTTGTTGTATCGTTTCGACAAGTACGAAACGGTACTTGTTGCTGTTATCGTCGTTCTTCCGCGTCTGGCTTTAAAATTCTAAAAATTATTAAAAAATTTATTTAAGCTTTTAGAATTTATTTCCATAGAAAATTTTTAGCGCACCTAATCACTCTCAATTAATAACATATTTGATGGGAGTTTACTTTTAAATTTACATTTTTACTCAGCATTAAGTATTTTCATGGCACATTACAATTAAAAATTAATTAAAATCCGATTATAGATTATTACATTTCAAAATACTAACCAAAGCTTAGCCTGAGTCCACTAATACAATGCAATGACATTGATACTTACAGAAATATACAATCTGGCATAATTATTGCCAATGTATTATCTTAAGCACATATGTGAATTAACAGATGATTGAAATACGCTCTATTATTGGACTGATTTATAACATCCACAACACTAATTATCAGTCAATATATTATCTTAAATACAAGAATCAGCTTAATTTATCTTAAATACAAGAATTAAGCTTTTAGAATTTATTTCCATAGAAAATTTTTAGCGCACCTAATCACTCTCAATTAATAACATATTTGATGGGAGTTTACTTTTAAATTTACATTTTTACTCAGCATTAAGTATTTTCATGGCACATTACAATTAAAAATTAATTAAAATCCGATTATAGATTATTACATTTCAAAATACTAACCAAAGCTTAGCCTGAGTCCACTAATACAATGCAATGACATTGATACTTACAGAAATATACAATCTGGCATAATTATTGCCAATGTATTATCTTAAGCACATATGTGAATTAACAGATGATTGAAATACGCTCTATTATTGGACTGATTTATAACATCCACAACACTAATTATCAGTCAATATATTATCTTAAATACAAGAATCAGCTTAATTTATCTTAAATACAAGAATTAAGCTTTTAGAATTTATTTCCATAGAAAATTTTTAGCGCACCTAATCACTCTCAATTAATAACATATTTGATGGGAGTTTACTTTTAAATTTACATTTTTACTCAGCATTAAGTATTTTCATGGCACATTACAATTAAAAATTAATTAAAATCCGATTATAGATTATTACATTTCAAAATACTAACCAAAGCTTAGCCTGAGTCCACTAATACAATGCAATGACATTGATACTTACAGAAATATACAATCTGGCATAATTATTGCCAATGTATTATCTTAAGCACATATGTGAATTAACAGATGATTGAAATACGCTCTATTATTGGACTGATTTATAACATCCACAACACTAATTATCAGTCAATATATTATCTTAAATACAAGAATCAATATTTCGTATTTTTTGATGATTATCACTGTATCCGCAATAGCTGACGTTTATACTATCACCATTTTTGTGAAGGTTAAGCTATCACTTAATTTTGTATTGGCTAGACGAATTTCCACTTAATTTTGTATCAACTCAATTAGCATTTCTGTAAAATCGCATTGTTAATAACCAGATCAATTCTTGCATTATCCAAATGTACAGTACTAGAGTAAAAGGTTCGAGGTCGTAGAGCGAATAACAAACTACAAAGATATAATCTTATATATTTCAAATAAACAATAAAGTACAATCGTGATATACAAATAATCTATAGAACAAAGTTTATACTTTTTAAAATTTTTGTGCAAGATCAAGAAACTTATTTGCTAGCTACATCATAAAAAACAAAGTACAATTTTGTTGAACTTTGCACAAACGAAACTGTATTTATTTTTATACATCGTCTGTTATTTATTATTCAATACGTAAAAATAGACTTTTATTTTAAATTTAAATTTTAAATTTTAACTTTATATAAATAATAAAAAAATTTATTATTTTATTTTTATTTGTCATTGTTTAATTTATAATATATAATACGTAGACTCATTTAGCAGATCTAATCATCGGAATATGAATGTTGAAAATTTATAAAATCTTATGTAATTATTTATTATTTAGCATTATTTTCAATTTATAATCATATAAAATACGTGGACTCAGTTAGTAATAAATATAATTATTTAGGATAAAATATATAATATAATTAATTTCAATAAGTTTACTGATTTATAAGCTAAATTTGTAATTTAATTTTTAAATATTACCTAGTTATTTTAATTTTAAATTATTAATTTTTTTAATTTAACTAACTAAATAAAATACGTGGAATCAAATAAATTATATAAAATTATTTATTATTTTATATATTACTGATTTAATTATTAAAATTTAATAATTAAATAATGTCATTAAATACGTAGGCTTAGTTAGCTGATTTGACTTATTAGTTAAATCTTTCGTTAGAATATTCGATTAAAATACACGATTTAGCTGCCATTGTGATTATCCATAACTTCAGCATTAAATTACATTACTTTTTTTTCATAATTTCATATAATTTGTTTTATTATTTTATTTTTATTTGTCATTATGTTTAATTTATATATCGTATAAAATACGTAGACTCATTTAGTTGATCTAATCATCGGAATATGAATGTTGAAAATTTATAAAATCTTATGTAATTATTTATTATTTATATTTATTTTTAATTTATAATCATATAAAATACGTAGACTCGGTTATTTGATCTGATTAATTCATTGTCCAGCATTTATTAGCAAAATTAAATAATATTTAGTGATTTACTTTTAACCGTTCGCGGTTAAAAGTTCACAAATAATAATCGTTGGTGATTTTATTACTTTTACATATAATATATAATATATATTATAATATTATAAATTGATTGTTCACTCATATTGGATTATTTATTAGTGTAGAGAGAATGATACTGTGAGAATGAACAGAAGAGGCGAGATCTAGCCTTTAAATTTAGAAGGATTTTCATTGAGTCGTTGATTCTAATAAATGTATAGCGAATATGAAAACATTGGATATACCTGCCTCTTTCACCTTCTTTAAAACTAAGCATAGACGTTCTACTATTGATCTAGCATTTTCTTCACTCTCTAATAGTATATTGAAGTTGACTTGGAAAGATAGTATAGATTTGGGGATTCACGATTGGGGGCAAATGGGGTGATGGACTCAGCAAGAAATCTATAAAGACAGATTTTTTTCCTAAATTGTGTGATATTAAGGAATTCAAGGAGAAAGTGAGTTCGAGGCTAGATAAAATGGATAACTCAGAAGACCTTACACAGTCATCGATAGCTTTTATTTCTAATACAATTAGGGAATGCTCCCCGTAATTCCAAAAACATCTAATCGAATTATGAAAATGAAGATGAAATTATGGTTTATTAAATACAGTAGAGACAGGGAGGAAATTGAGCGAACTCATATAAAATTTCAGAAAGAACTTTTAGTAGATGATATTAGGAAGATCAAATCCGAAGCAAAATACTCTAAACATTGTAGAATATAATAAAACAAAATAAATTTACAAACTGTAAATCTAGGGCAACGCAATGGATCGCCAAAGAAGGTGAGAAGGAAGTAACGAGAAAGATTTCCGATTGCCACACTAAAAATCTGGACACTGTTTCACAAGTTGCAGCAATCTGTTGGGTTTATAATTGGGAAAACGTTTTTTAAAACCGATGATTAAGGATGACCATTAATAAATCATTAAGGGTGGTTCGTGTAGCAATTCGGTAAGAAGCGAAATCTTCAGTCGATTAAGCAAAGTGTCGGAAACGCCTTCATTCCAATGTCACACAGGCAACCGAAACGACCAGTGAGCACTTCATTCAACTGTTGAATGTTGTTGAGTATACTATTTTCTCTCTCGGTATATAATGCATCTCAGTGCAAATATTTTGTAAATGAAATCCGAGGTGAGACTAAAATGTAAATCACAAACTTGTTTTTTAACGAATTTTACAAATTCAAACTAGTGGTTCCATCTAATCGCAGTAAAACTTAGGCGTAAATTAAATTTTAATTTAATTAAAATTTGTAAGTTTTCATCTGCATCCAGTAGTGGGAGAGATCTGGCACTGATGAGTCATTGTGATGACGAAACAGTACTTGCTACCGTTCTTCCGCGACTGGCTTCAATGATAACAACGTATTTCACGCGGATTGGTCTCACTCTCTTTTGAGAAATTTATGATTAAAGTTAGCCGATATAAAAAGAGACCTGCGCTGGCATTTGCCTGTGCTTTTGCTAATGATCCTATTTGGTAAAGCAGTAGTGCTGATTTAGCACTCAATGTGAAATTACCAGAAATCTTTCTGGTACTTCATACACATGACTCGTGTGCCGTCTGCCAGTCCTCCTCTGCATCCAGTAGTTAAGGAATTTGGTACTGATGAGTCATTGTGATGACGAAACGGTACTTGCTACCGCTCTTCCGCGTCTGGCTTCAATGATAACAAAACTTAATAAGGCATTATAACAATTTTTTGCTTCTAGCAGCATCAACGAATATTACTTAAAGCAGTCATTTATTTAAAAGTGAAGTTACATCATTGATGTCGTCATCTGTGAGTCATTCAGCGAGCCTCGTAAGTAACATAACAGATTAAGTTACACATTTGATGGATAAATTTATTGTGTGGTCAAGTGTAAATAGTAAGGAATTATATTTCTCGTCTCATTTAAATCGAATAAAACACTTATTTGTAGAAACAGCGATTTTAATTGTAGTTTCCAATTTACATATTCATTTACAAATTTACATTACTACATTTGCATCCTTTATGTGTCAAAATAAGATTTTTGTTTATTCTTCATTAATTTGAATATAAATTAAATGACAATCAAATTTGAATATTCAAAAAATATTTACTTTTTTGTAGTTAGACAAAGATAGTAATCATCTTGTAATTCAAAAATAAATCACACAACGAGTAGAACATTTTTTACATGCTATCACTTTGGGTTTGCTTGTTTCATATTTGATATTACCATTCTACCTACAATTTGTGTGATGAATTTTTTATCGATTCGGCTACGATTTAAACCAGATTGACCGTATTCTTCGTAGCTTTTAGCGTCGGCGATTAACAACGCCTTTGCTTTCTCACGAAGATCTTTGTCACTGGCAGTCTGTTTTTCAGAAAACCCAACCATATTAAAATCGATATTTGTTATCTAAAGAAATTTTATGATTAAAGTAAATGTGGAAGAGTTAAGTGGTAAAGTCTGTAATATTACAAAATTTAAAAGACACAAGTTTGTGTAACAAAAGTGTAATCAATGTATTAAGAAAATGCTTTAGTATTTGTAAAATGGATGTGCTATTCTGCAAGCACCGTGTATCAATAAAGAGATTAATTTAATAAATTTTGCGAATAAATAAGATCTAAAGCGTGAATGTTTATAACAAAAATAAATTTTCGCTATTAACTTTAATACAATAGCTTTGTAAATTTTCAGTAATCATTTAGTAATAAGAATTAATTTATTATTAAAAATTAATTAACTTATATAATAAATAATAAATTAAAAAATAATAATTCTAGAAATTAGCTAAGTTTTAACATCTACAACCAAACATTTAAATTTGCTAAATCCGTAATAAATGTATCTAAAAGTAAAATATTTTATCAGCTCTTAATCTCATGCAGTTATATTTTAATCGTATTTGACAATATTCAAATTTTGACATTCATCACATTTTTTCATATTTTAAATATTGACCCCAATCTTGTTTCAACTGTCGAACCTTGCAGTATATACGGGCATATAAATATAATTCAAAACGAGTGTTTCGAATAACTAATTAGATTTTGTAGACCTCATTTGGATATATATAAACATATGAGCTATTTAAATACATATCATAAGGTATTGCTAGTTCGATCAGTACACGACTGAGTATATGCCATTTGTACTTAATTATAACAAACATGTGTTCGGTTTAGCAGTATATATCTGATCTATTAATATGTAATAATCAATATCCCTTATGACTCCATTTTATAATACATCAACACTAGGATAGAGCCTATGATCCAGACTGTTTCATCCTAACGTCACAAAAACAGAAAAAATGAAGTCAAGATACTATCTCCTTAACCATAACTTAAAACTTTTAAGTGACTAGTTGCATATCACATTTGTTGGACGCCACTCCACCATTTAAACCACATTCGATAAATTACATCTACATAGCAGCATATCGGTATCTCCCATCTTTACAGAACAGTTAGATATATCCTCAGTTTGCTAAGGTTACTAAGATCGAGACTGAAATTGAGACTTGACATACTTCATCTACAAAGTCTCAACATGCCATCGCTGCAAATACAAGCAACAAATCAATTAGATTAATAAAGTCGTTTTAGGAACTAAGACCATATAAAGATCTTGCCAAATAGAATCCATTTCTGAACATTAATATTATTAATATTAATATTATTATATGATGCTTAAATTCAAGTAATGATTCGCTAATTACAGCATTACATATAAAAATCTGATTAAAATATCAATTTTGCTTTCTTCACTCAATAAGATTCGATTAACTTTGTTAAAAGCAACTTGCTTTAGAGTGCATTCAACCGTAATAACATCGCAAGTTGGTATTTAAATAAATTTTATAAAATTTCATTGCTAATAGTATCTAATAAAGACAAAGAATGCACGACATGGTAAAATATAACTACATTTATGCTTTTACATTTTTGTAAAATTAATAGCAGAACTATTGCAAACTAAGCGATTATATACATTAATCATTGTAGGTTTTATACATTAATATAAGCAGCATAAAACATTTAAAAATTAAATAATTACAAAGGAAAACTGACTTTTATTTAAACACGAAATTAAATGGGAAATAAATTTTATCCGATAATATTTCTCCAGGAAAAAAGCAATGCCAAACACTGAAAAACAAACTGTTGCAAATCAATATTACATTGTATTTTTAATTTATCAAAACAATATGTAGTTTCTTTCAAATAAAAAATATATATTTTATCAAAATATAGAAATATTTAATCTTGTTTATTATCTACCCCAATAGGTAGATTATGCACAAGTTTAAAAATACATATTTCATTTAACATAGAAATTGTTAGAAGATTATATTCAATGTGTACTGAAGAACAATTCTCGCTTCTGAGACCAAAAAAAAACATTTTTTTAAAGTTCAATAATGTGCAATTTCTGCAATATTTTTATCGTAGAAACGATATTTAATAAATAAATCGATATGTATGGAAGTGTCAAAAATACGTAGACCAAAACATAAATTTTAAATATCTAGCACAAAACCTATCAGAAATTGTAGTTCTTTGAATGCGTTTAGAATATATCCTTAAAATAGTATTGAGTTATATATAGATATATAATTGCATATATATATTCCACCTTTCCCTCCCTAAATCGATTATCTGTCCATTTCCACTTTACTCCATTTTCCTGCTCTTTCTCTTTTTCCTACCATTGGATAATATATATTGTCCCCAGGCAATGCGTAAGAGTTGTATGTGAGCGACGGGTGGGCTGTATATCTCAGTATTAATTTAGATATGAGCATGCTACTGTAAAGAACCATAAGCTTCATTTTGTAGATACTACTATAATCGGGATTCATACTCAAATATATAATCCTTTTGGAGCAACCAAAAATGTAGAATGAGTGTTCAATAAAAGAGGTTAAATTTTTATCTAAGTGAGTGGATATGGAGAAACAATGTTACTGGTGATATTGAAAGATTTTGGTTTATTGGGAGGAATAAGTGTCATACATGTAATTTTAGGGGTAGATCATTTACTCAAAATCCAAATATTTATATTTATCAAAATATTATTGAAAGATTTGAAAGATTTTAATAAAGAGATTATAATAGAAAGATTGTGGTTTACGAAACTGTTAGATTTATTAAGAGGAATAAGTGTCATACATGTAATTTTAGGGGTAGATCATTTACTCAAAATCCAAATATTTATATTTATCAAAGTATAATTTGTACATCAAATAAGAGTAAATTATTTTTTTACTTAAATCACAACTAAAAAATGTGTGCAATTATTTTAATTTAATTAAATAGAATCGTCTTTATATTAATATAAAAAATTTTATTGTAAGTTTTTTATTTAATTTTTTAAAACCTCCCATTTTATATTGAATATACACTAATATATCGAATATAAAATAATTTTATATCGAATATAAAACAATTTAAAAAATAATATAAAAAATATGTGCATTTTAATTAGAATCATTAGAATAATTTATTAAATAGAATTAAATTTTCATTAATTAATATTAAATAATTAATTTTCATCAATTATTTTAATTGTAATAATATTTTAATTATTTTAATTTAATTAAGTTTAATCATCTATAATAATATTAATAATATAATAATATAATAATATTTTTAACTATTTTAATTTAATTTAATAGAATCATCTTTATATTAAGATGAAATAATGAATTTTCTTAAATATTACAAACGTGGTTGTTTAAGGAAATTAATAATATACATTCTGGCTACCGTATTACTCCAAAGTAACTGTCATTTGATCTACAGAGAACATCCAGTTTGCAGAAGCAGTATCTAGTTTTAAAACCGTCTCTCGACAGTATCATCATAAATTTTAATCTATTTTCTTCTACTTTGCGGATAGGTATTTTAAGGAAAATAAATATCTCAATTCTTTCTATTAAATTTACAGACTAAATGAGATAAATGTTGTTAGATCAATAATTACAAATGGTACTTTCTTATTTAGCAGTAAACAAAGTCTCTTTTGTATTTAATGTGTACTTTCGTATATGTAAATTCAGTCGTTACGATTAATTATATGCTCCCACTGAGTAGGGATAGGACGAGTATTGGCCTTAATCATTCTCAGTCTCCTTTCTGGAAGAGGAATTTGTGCTAAAAACAACGAATCATCTATTGCTGTTACCTCATGACTCTTGTCAACATTAAACAACATATCATAGTACTGTAGATAATCTAGATACAGTAACATTCGAAGCTATTGACAGACACACCACTCAAACCAAAAATTAATTCACGTAACCGAAATATTTTCGAGGGATCATAGCTTCTACTGATAAACATTTAATAAAAATGCTTCTTAAAGTTTTAAGCTCAGTTACGCTAAAAATAGGAAAGATGTATACTTAGGTCTATATATTTCCTCACATGAATGATAAATTCTACGCACACTGATAACTCAGATAAACGAAAAACGTCTCACGAGTAGTATACTTGTGAGTCGTTTTTTGTCTAATAATGATGTAGTATACTAGTTCATATAGCCAGTTCATATAGATGAAACACAGCCTCGATTGCGGCGTTAGAAAAGAAAGTGAAGTAGAATAATGGAACCATGCAATTTAGTCTATGTTGTCGGAACATTGCAGGAGTGATAAAATAGCAGTTTTTCGGGTCGATTTTCGGTTGGGCGATAAAAGATACTCACTGTTATTTTTATATATGTTATAAAATGTAATAATGGAGTAAGATCAATTTATTTTCTACAGAATGTCACATCACAGATAATGAAAGATGAATCCCTTGTTCATGGCCATAACAATGATGATTATATGGTTGCATTGACGGAAAATGTCCCTCTGACTTAATCAGATAAGACATGGTACTGTGCACTCAGATTCGGCAGATTCATGTTTGAATATCTGCGGTGAGAATTACACTTCACAACTGAAATAATCAATTTTTCTATTTTGATAGTTGAATAACCGATATAGACAGGGATTGATTTTCACCACAGAAGAAATTTTAAAACATTTACAGTATTATTCTGGAATTGTAATTCTTCATGAAAGAATTCTACCTGACAAAATTCTACCTGAAATTCTAAACCAATTCGACAAATTGTAACAATTTTATAATTTACAAAAAATAAACTACAATTGAAAAAATTATATGCAACTGCTCTAAAATGAAAATAGTTATTCTGATTGTCTAGAAGTCAAAGTATTTCTTATTAAATTCTCTAATTTCTCAAGAAACTAATTTCATCAATTATATTATTAGCATTAAGAGTTCCACAATTATAGTTTATCATCTATAACTAAAACTTTTAAATAACCGATATAGACAGGATTTAAAAATACAGATAAAAATTCAAGGCATTTAAAGTATTCTGATGTTCTTATATGTGATGGAATCTTTAGAAGTGCACCGTCTTTTTGATTATTAAATCTTTATCGGAAGATGGATTAATAAAAACATTTTTTTAAATAGTTGATATAGAATAATAGGAGCTGGATCAAAGAAAATAGGAATTTTTATTGATATTTCGTTAACCTCTGTTAGCATCTTCAGAAAATTACTCTAGAAAATATATGATTATCTGAAGATGCTAACAGAGGTTAGCGAAATATCGAAAAATTTCCTCTTTTCTTTGATCCAGCTCCAATAATTATTTAATAAAAATATTTCTATTTATCTTTTACCCTTCTTTTTCATATTAGGTGGAAATCCTATTCTTTAACGTTTACGACAAAACAGGTAGGGACTTATTTTATTATATTTAATTTGTTGATTGCATTGTACATTTTTATAATTTTGTCCTGAGGATGATAGCAGTTGGCTAACTAAAATTTGGGTTTTAATAAAAATTATAATTTTACACTCTTCACTAATTAAATATAATTTAAAATGAGTGAACAATCAATATTTAATAAATATATCAATATTCGATGGATTATTAATAAAAATGCATAAATAGACGATATTTATTTAATAATATTTTACTTATTTAATTTTGACCACAAAAACGTTTTTTTATTAAATTAAATTTTATTCTTTAAAATTTCAAAAATGTACAGGTTTTTGTTCAGTATGTTCAGGATAAAATAAAAATAATTTCACTATCTCCACTAATTAAATATAAAATTTAAAATGAGTGATCGGACTTGAACTCTGAACGTCTGTATCCCAATTCAAGGCTACATCCACTAGGCTGGCTGCTCCAGGGGTGTAGATATACATTGATGTATATTACTTTTTTGAGGGACCTATTCTAACGATCTATTGAAACCTACCCTATGTATGTAATCCGCTAGCCGGATCACGGTTTTTTATGCTGCCACTTGCAATAAATGTTTTTAATTTAAGTTGAATGCATCTGTGAGCTGAAATTCTTCTGGTTATGACACGATAATATTTTCACATGTATTGCTCTTATTCTTAATAGAGCAGGACGCTATTAATCAGCCTTGTTGAGTCTCATCAGCTGCTGACGGTTTCGACCCTTATTATCTGCTTACTTAAGTGGTGTAGACCCGCTAGCCGGATCACGGTTTTGATGATCAATGATAGCAGTGATCATACTCAGGATGATCACTGCTATCATCATAAGGATGATAGCAATTAGCTATCTAAAATTTGGCTTTTAATAAAAATTATAATTTTACTCTCTTCACTAATTAAATATAATTTAAAATTATTGAACAATCAATTTATAATATCAAAAATTTAATTATGGATAAACATATGTTTTTTTCGATTGCGGCACGATATTGATACAAGTACTGATCTTATTTTTGATACAACAGTACGCTACTAATCAGTCTGGGTGGGTCTCATCAGCTGCCGACCCAGACCTACATTTCACGTTTCGACCCTTATTATCTGCTTTCTCCGTTGACTGATGCTGATCGGATTTGAACTATGGACGTCTGTATCGCGATTTAACGCTACATTAATTAAATATAATTAGTGGAGATAATTAGTGAACAATCAATTTATAATATCAAAAATTTAATTATGGATAAACATATGTTTTTTTTCGATTGCGGCACGATATTGATACAAGTATTGATCTTATTTTTGATACAACAGTACGCTACTAATCAGTCTGGGTGGGTCTCATCAGCTGCTGACCCAGACCTACATTTCAAGTTTCGACCCTTATTATCTGCTTTCTCCGTACATTGATGCTGATCGGATTTGAACTCAGGACGTCTGTATCGCGATTTAACGCTACATTAATTAAATATAATTAGTGGAGATAATTAGTGAACAATCAATTTATAATATCAAAAATTAAATTATGGATAAACATATGTTTTTTTTCGATTGCGGCACGATATTGATACAAGTATTGATCTTATTTTTGATACAACAGTACGCTACTAATCAGTCTGGGTGGGTCTCATCAGCTGCTGACCCAGACCTACATTTCACGTTTCGACCCTTATTATCTGCTTTCTTCGTAGACTGATGCTGATCGGATTTGAACTCAAGACGTCTGTATCGTGATTCAACGCAACATCCACTAAGCTGGCTGCTCCAGTGGTGTAGATTTACATTTCTGTATATTACTTTTGGTAGGAGATCGTATTCTAACGATCTATTAGAAACCTACCCCATGTGTGTGATCCGCTAGCCGGATCACCCGTTTTTCATGCTGCCACTTGCAATGAATGTTTATTATTGTACATTATTGCATCTGTGAGCTAAATTTTTTCCGACTGTGGCACGACATTATCCTCACAGGTATTGATCTTATTTTTGATACAACAGTACGCTACTAATCAGTCTGTGTGGGTCTCATCAGCTGCCGACCCAGACCTACATTTCACGTTTCGACCCTTATTATCTGCTATCTCCGTTAACTGATGCTGATCGGATTTGAACTTAGGACGTCTGTATCGTGATTCAACGCTGCATCCACTAGGCTGGCTGCTGCAGTGGTGCAGATATACATTTCTGTATATTACTTTTGGTAGAGGATCGTATTCTAACGATCTATTAGAACCCTACGTAGTTGTGTGATCCGCAAGCCGGATCACCCGTTTTTCATGCTGCCACTTGCAATGAATGTTTTTAATTGTACTTGATTGCATCTGTGAGATGAATTTTTTCTGATTGTGGCACGATATTATCCTCACAGGTATTGATCTTATTTTTGATACAGCAGGACGTTTTTAATCAGTCCGAAATATTTAAATTAAATTCAAATTCAAATTGAACACATGGTCATTGGATAACACGTTCAATGAATAATTTGGATTCTAATAATTTAAATCTCTGGTCTGAGAGATTTATCGTAAAACTTCAAAACACAAATAATGATATATTGATATTTTATATTATTAGTTAGGATAGTTCAAATAAGTGAACAATCAATCCATAATAGTAATATATCATTTCATATAATTTGCGATTGCAGTTCAAAACGTTTATTTTTTTAATATTCATTACATATCGAATATAAAATAATTTTGTTAAATCTTTAAATACAATCATAACAGAAGAGAATAATATAATACAGAAGAGAATATTCTAATCACTGATACGTTATCAATTAAATAAACTAAGCTCCATAATGTAAGTTTAATATCCAAAACTTATGGCTGACGATCCGGGATACATTGCATCCAATTACGAGCAAGTGCCTTTACTATTTATAAGCATATTTTTCACATCGCAGACATTTAAGGTTTCCAGTTTATAAATCATTCCTGCGAGCTAAATCCTCACAATACAGCATTACAGTGAGAAAAGAATAGATTTACCTTAACAACGAGGTCCTTGTTTTGGCAAACAATTGATTCTGCTCTCCTATACGTTTCAGCAACTAATCTATTCGATTCCTATAATTTTGTAATTACTTTGATGTAATTGAATTTTAAAAATCATAAAAATCAATTTTCATAAATCATCTCAATTATCATTTAATTATAAATCTCTTATTTTAATATAAGCGAATAATGGCTATTTTTTGCTAAATTAATATAAGCGAATACAATATTTCAAGCAATACAACTGATTGTTAATAATTATACAAATTCCTCGTCTAATACATGTCTCTAATTTCAATACGATTATTATAAAGTTTGAAACGAACAACTACACCGGCAGTTTTTCTAAAATGCCTCAAGAATACGATTTGATATTGAATGTTGTAAATGACCTAAAAGCTCACTTTAAGAAGCTGTAGTAAATGAGCTGAAAATGCGGGGAGCTGTAAATGAGCTTAAAAATGCTAAGAAAGTTGCTTAGATACTCAAAATTTATGAAATGATTTACTAAAATGTTTGAAATTCCAGCAATCTAAATTTCAACAAGCTATTGAACGCTACAAGCGCGCGGCGGAATGCATACCCATAACGGATGATTATTGTAATTCGTCAAATCAGTTATTCCCACAAATAAACAACAATTTGGTTATGTGCTACTTGAAAAATGGTGATTTACTACAGGCAATTGAATGCGCTGACAAAATTCTCGAGAAGGATCCGAAAAACGAAAAGGTAAAAAATGCGGTCATACCATTAATTGTTCTTGATCGGTACCAAGTACTGACAACTACATGGTAATATCATTAGTGTGGCCCTACAGCTACACAACTTCGACATTCCACAGCAAATCTCTGAAAGGAATAAATCAAGCTCCTGATGACGCACATTGCTGGTTTACACTTTTCTGTTGTAAATTTATGGGTGGTGTTTCAAAATAATTAATTTTAATCGATTAATATTAATTTTATTAAATTAATTATAATTTCATAACAATGAAGAATTACACAACGAGTGATGTGTAATTATTATTAAAGCAATTCTGTAATGCTCCACTTGCTCTTTGTGCTTTAAATCGGTACGATATCAATATGCTTTGAGGGTTGCGAAACAAATACCTGTGTTCGAATTCCATTTATAATTTCGCTGTAAGTATCGCAACTTTGAAGTGTAAATCTTGCTACTTTCCTCCTATTATACAACTAAAAATGTATAAAATTTTATTTTATTTAAATTTATTTTACAGCCCTTTTCATTTTTATAATCACCTTTTTCATTTTTTGTAGTCACCTTTTTTCATTTTTATAGTCCCTCTTTTTTATTAATTTTTTTTCAGACCCTTAAAAATGAATTTCTCTTTTGATGGAAGTAATGAAAATAATACCGAAATACCGATGATAATGATATTGGAAGCGATTATAATAACGATGGCTTACGTAAAAAATGACAGACTATTAATAGACGTTTAGTAGAGCTTTTTCTAGTATTACTAAATAACGGAATGTCTTTTAAAGTAATGGTTCCCATACTCAATGTATCCTCAAGAACTATAAAAAGACTTTACAAAAAATACACCGAAGGTGAGTTTGTTGTAATGTCTACATTTAGATCTGGCCCTGAAAGGAAAATCAATACATTAAAAGATTTTTCTTTTGAGAAAAATATTATTGCTTCAGAAATCAGTCTTAATCCATGTTTAGCTTAAAATCACTTGCGAAAAATTAAAACATAATAATGTATGTGGCTCATATTCAGTGCCAACAGTGTCAAGAATAATAAAAAAGATGAATTATTCAAGGAAAACTTCAACTTTAGTGCCGATAAATAGAAACAGCAATTCTAACAAAGACATAAGAGCTCAATATGGTACAGCATTTTCTAATATACATGATGATCAATTGATATTTTTAGATGAGACTGGTTTTAATCTACATTCTTATCAAAGAATGGGATATTCACCTATCAATACAAAGTGTTTTATCAATGTTCCAAATTCAAAGGGCACGAATATTTCAGTTCTATGTGCTATTAATAATACAAGTATTGTAGGCTACCAAATAAAAAGCGGAAGTTTTAAGTCTTTAGATATTCTTAATTTTGTTGATACTAAACTACCTATTTTGACACAAGATAATAGGAAGTATATAATTATGGACAATGCATCAATCCATAAGACAGCAGAGGTGATGGAGTCGTTTTGTAGAAAAAACTATATCTTAAAGTTTTTACATCCGTATTCACCTCAACTCAATCCGATAAAAGAGTTTTTCTCATGCTTAAAGTCTAGGGTCAAACAAAGAGAAGGTGCTGCTAATAGGGATGTTCTTTTCATACGATTGAAGATATTCTAACTAATGATATATTTATAATGGAGGGTTTTTTAAACATATGCGTACATGGATATAAAAAGCAATTGTTCGTACTGATTTTATTTAATTAGAATAAAATTTTATATTTTTCTTTTATTTATTTTTTAACTTTTTATTAGTAACTATAAAAAATGAAAAAGGTGACTATAAAAATGAAAAATGGTGACTATAAAAATGAAAAATGGTGACTATAAAAATGAAAAATGGTGACTATAAAAATGAAAAAGGTGACTATAAAATTTAAAAGGACTGTAAATACATGTTTTTAATACAAAACTATATAGTACAAAATACGGACATTTTAAGTATATATTTGACATGTAACGAGATGTTTACCTGTCATTCCTCAAACAATAATATTACAATATTATAATATTTTAAGCACAACAAAATAATAATTAAATAATAAATATTATTATTTAAAATAATAATCAAATAGTTAATTAATCATTAACTATTTAATGTTCAACGACTTAGTTGCAACTTCCGATGTTTTAGCTCCCTGTTGTAGAGCAGTGTTTTTTAACAATTCAAAACGTTTAATATTAATTAAAAGATGTTTAATCATTTTGTGATTTGTATTCTGTTTACATGATGATCAAATACTACAGCGTTGTCTAAATAAATTTAACTCATCTTGCTATCTTTCAATTGTATTTGCAAATAATTAAGAACATTATGCAAAATAATTTACATAATAAAATGAATCCTACACAGACAATGCATTCAATGATCAATTAACAAAAAATCAAATAATTTTATTTTTAAAAATTAATTTTTAATTCTAATCATTTTGCATTAAAATGAAACAAAATGTAAAAATTACAGAGTCAATTATTGATTGCATTTTCCGGCTATATGGCTTCCCACTTCCAAGTAAATCATTAGCTTCAAACGCAATGGGACCTAAACGTTTAGACATTCCATAGTGCCTAACTTGATCATAGGCACATTTAGTAACATCCTTAAGATCGGATTCGCTACCTGGGAAAGCAAAGTTTCGAACTTATTTAAATAATAGCATGTACCTGAACTAAGACTATGCATAATACTACATTCAGCAGCACGACCACCTAATTGAATAGTCATTTGATCAAGTAGCTATAAACAAAATGTGGTAATAAAAAATGGTAATTGAAAAGAAAAGAAATGCAAATTTTTAGTTCTCTTTTATTAAGAAAAAATAAATTTATAAATAAATTTATAAATAAACATATATTTATAATATATAAGTATATAAATATAAGTTATAAATATAAATTATAATATTATAAAATATAAGTACATTTATCTAAGGGTTTACATGAGTAATAACTTGATATTGCACTGAACACAGATTATAGTTTTTTTAAATCATAAAATATTGATAAGGTTGAGTAAGAAGCTTAATAAGGTTCCTAACAAAGGTTCTTTAAGTATTAGCCGTGTTCAGTGCAATATCTTACTCATAGCTTTGTAATTGTTTCACTGCAATTGTTCTGCTAACCTAAAGTGAACCGATCATTGATCTAACTCGATCATTCCGCTAAAATTTTATTTATAAAAAAAAGAATTTTATCTTTGAAGCTAAAATTTCAAAACAACAGTTTGTTTAAGCGAAATGTTGGTTTTTAACAATAATTTGCTAAACTAAAACAAAGAATTTAGTGAATTAAAAAAAATTAAATTTAAAAAATATGTTGCGAGATTAATAACTATTTGCTAAATCCATGTCGTATTCAGTATCGTCAAATTTAGTTATTGAACTTAGTCTAGAAAGGATTATATTGTATTTATATTATATTGTATTTTATTATTATTTACATGTATTTTAGGTATCATGTATTTAGGTATCATGTATCATGTATTTCATGTATTTTAGGTATTTTTTACATGTATTTTATCGATTACCTGAATATTAAGAGTAGCCTATGATGGGACTTTATTGCGAGTTATAAAAATGCGTTACATAACTGAATATTTGTATGAACTCGCTGAAATAAGTTTTTAATAAAGATTTTATTAAAAAATACAACTGTATGTGGAAAACGTTTTGTCAAAAATTAGAATATATAATCAAAAATATAAGGATTAGTACCACGTAAGGAGGGGATTCTTGCAGACAGGGGCCAACCACAGAAACAACTACAGCCGGAAGCCTCAAGCCTTTTTAGAACCATTATTTTTTTCCACGCAACAGCAGTGGTAATTTCCAAAATCGTTGTTGTTCCTAATCAGCGTTTTAGTCGCAAGGTAGTCATTCTTATAACCGTTGAAGTCATTGCTTCTGTTATCTGATAGAACATCAATTACACCGACAATATTAAGGGTATCTACAGTGTCAACCTCTGAACTATAAGCCCAGGTGTCCTCACAATCCTGATCTTTTCGTTTCCAGCTCTGCTATCAATAAGATCATCATCACACTCTCTTTCGGTTTCGATTCTATAATCAGAAAAGTCCCCAGATCGTTCATCTGCATAGTCGATAGATCCCACGTTGATTTCTCTATGAACATATACAGTGCCATCACTGCCCTCGATAAATACTTCATCACAATCGTAACCTATAAACACCTGGAAGTTGACTTCGACATGGTCAATGTAAAAACGCAAAACACCCTTCGCATTGAAAAAATCCAAGAAGAAATGTTTAAGAGAACGATCCAAGAGTTCAGAAAAATCCTCTCGATCATCCACAGTATCCCCCTGACGACTGTTCAGCGTTGGCCATATTTTTAAGTACGATTCGTGAGCAAAATTCATTAGACCCCCATCCCCATAGTTGTTTTTTTTTAAGTTACTTACCAATCCTTTTGAAGGTCCGACGTGCATTGTTTCGTTATTGGTTTTAAATTAATAATAATAGATTTTCTTACTCACAAAAGGATAAATAAATAATTACAACCGATAAATATTCTAAGATAAATAGTTTCGAAGCGAATCATCATGGTCATTATTATCGGAGTCTTCAACTTTATTCTGGCCTCAAATCAATGGGGATCTGAGCCTCCAACAATCCAACACGCCGCTTTCCGATTAAACCACCCGGGGTCTTTCAACCCCCCCCCGAAGAATCCATTCGGTGCGGACGATGCTGGGTAAACGAGAGACGAAGAGCTTAAGAAACCTCAGCCTTTGCTCTGGGGGACGTCCTCTTGAGAATAAGACTTATCCCGAGATAGCCCAGGTACCCCAAAGACGTACATGGGTTTTCCCATTCAACGACATATGCTGAGCCCGTTTCAGAGCCCACCTAGCTCTCTTCAGGATACGTTTGAGTCTATCCAGGTCGGCTTTCGCCGACCAGTTCACCGAAACGGTGAACCCCAGGTATTTTACTCGACTTGTGAAGGAAGGGAGTAGTTCAGTGGCAAATATGGAGGAGAGCGCAGAGAGTGCTGGTCTCTTAAGTTTTTGCTTTGTCGCAGGGGTGCCATGAAAGACAACCACCTGCGATTTGGCGGAATTTAGAACAAGGTTACACCTGGGCAGCTGGTCTTTTAATCTTAAAAAGAAGCGGCTGATGTCCGAGACTACGTCTTTACACCTGCGTCCAGAGAACAGGGCTTTGGTGTCATTAGCGTACACCACTAGACGTTGATCGCGTTTTAATATTTTAATAGATTGATGGAAGCAGCAAGATATAAGATAGGAGAGAAGGAGCCTTGAGGCACACCCGTAATAGTGTAGAACTGACGCGCATCAGGGTCGTCATCATAATAAAATCGCTTGGTGTACAGCAGTATCTCCACCCTGTTAACAATTCTCGTAGGCAACCCGAGGGACCTGAGAGAAGAGATAACAAAGGGAATTGAGATGTTGTCAAATGCAGCGGAAAAATCAAGGAAAACAGCCACAGTTGGCTGATGACAGTTCTCCTGACAAAACCGATGCACTTCACAAACTGCTGAATGGACCGAGCGACCTTTGACAAACCCATAGAAACCAGGTGGGATTAAATTTCGCCTAATCAGATGATCGCGGATTCTACGCGCAAGCGCTTTTTCGTAGATCGAGAAGAGGGAATTTTGAATCGAAATGGGCCGTAGGTCTTTTGGACAAGAGACGGGAAACTTTTTTGATATAAAAATTCTCTTGCTAATGTTGGTTCCCGCCACATCGGATGGGGTGGCTAATAGCATTGTGACGGCCACCTCCCTTCTTTTATCGGCTGTCAAAAGTTGACAGACACGGGAAGAGAGTGGAGCGACATATTAGGATGTGCCCGGAAGAGGCCCCCAGGCGTTGAGAATATCTGTGACAGATAAGTATCTACTCCTGAAGTCTCCCCAAGGCGAGATTGGTTGCGGAGATTGCGTGGCTCCATAATTGTGAAGGGCTAGTGACTCTTCCAAAACTTTATCAAGGCATATGCTACTGATCCAACCTAAAACCCTATCCCTCCAACAAACACACTTCTCTTTCTTGAATATCTTCCAAAAGGTAGACTGAGAAGGGTCAAGACGAGAAATGCTCGCCCTATACCTACTCAGCTGGAACCAATATCTGGTGCGCCAGTATTCATTTGAGAGGGTTGTCTGGCGGAGGAAGAGAGATTAGGGAGGTTTATCAGTTTAGCTAGAACCTTGAGTTTTGGCGGAGTGGGATTGAAAATGCGACCTTTAAAGGTTGTCGAAAGCAACGCGGTAGCTTGCGAAAAGAGGTAGGAATTAAATTCGGTTAAACTCTCATTACCAATTCGGGGGAAGCGTTGGATAGTTGCCTGGAAGAAAGCCACTCTGATTGGGTCAAAGTGGAATCTACGAAGCAGTATATCATCTTCTAACCGACAGCAAATTAGATCATGAGAGGTGGACAGATGTGTTCGCGACTGCTCCGTGCAGAAGGGTTTTAACAACCACCTCTCGTGGAGCAGTAAAATGTCGAGGAGTGAATTCGTTGATTTCAATGAAAGGTAGGTGACGGGGGTTTGTGAATAAGATAACCGTTCCTAGCTTTGCGAAGTGTTGCATTGATCCAACGACCAGTTCTGTCGTTGAAGTCACCTAGTACTATGTCGTAGCCGCTATTAATAATACCATCCAGAAGGGAACGATGCTTGTGAATCTCCCTTGGAGGATGTAAACATTGGCTAGACTGAGGCGTTTACCGTTCTTAACGAGTGAAACTACCAAACAAGACAGGGCTGAACAAGAGTAATTTAGCAAGAGGGAAATCTTAAGGAGCACTTAACTAAGGTCAAGAGTCCTTGAGATGAAGAGGAGTGAGGTGAGGTTATGTACGGAGTATAGTGGGAACAGATATGCTTTGGAATAAATCGAGTAATGTCCTGGGGGAGACGGATAGACCGCGTCTCCTGAATGACTATAACATCTGCATCTCTACCAGATAGAAGTCTAAGGGCAGAAGCACCTCCCGAGTTCCACTGAAGAATATTCAGTGAAAAAGCCTCGGGTTTACTCACCATTGTGGAATATCAGTTGGACGGGAGCAGCCAACCTAGACAGAACTAGATGCAGGAAGGTCTCCCCCTGCCACTAGCCCCATCCGGGGTCTGAGCCTACTGGGCAATATCTTCATTTTCCCGGGCATTCTTATTCTTCAGTAGTCTTCTTACCTTAAAGGCGGAACCTTGGGTAATGATGCACCGCGTTTCTTCGATTGAAGAACAGCAGTGGCCGGCGCTGGTGCCGCGCCCAATAAGCCTCAAACAAGTTGTTCAATCATGCGTTGCATTGTTACAATGGCTTCATTGTTTTTTAGAATGACGATTTTCAATATATCAGAACCAGACATTTGTCTATCATTACTTTGAGTCTTTGAAGTTTCGGCGAAGGATTTAGGCCGGTTCGCAGTAATGCATATTTTTATGTAATTCTTGAATGCTGGACATCGTCGGGACCAAGTCGGATGAGATCCATTACAATTAGACCAGGTTGGTGGGGCAACACATTTTTCACCTTTTAGTAAATTATGGCAATTATCTTCACCACACACCCCACAGTGCGGAGTCGAATTGCAAGACGATTTCCAGTGTCCCCACTTGTGACAGGAGGAGCAGTGAGGATAGGTAAGGTCATCTTGATCTATCATTTGAAATAGTAAATTATATCCCAGAATAGGATTTGTTTTATTCTTAAATATCAATTGCCCGTTATTAATTTCTGACGAGCAAAAAGCGATAGGGAGTTCAGTTCCATCCCTCCCCTTAAGTTGACGCAAATTGGATAGGCCAAATTTGCTTTGGAGTAACTCAAGGTTCTCGACCTCCATTTGGAGGAGGAAATTGGTGATTTTAATTGAGGCCATTATTGGTTTTAGCATTATTGAACCAGTTAATGACAGGTTTTCCAATAAATACTGATAATATTCATTTAGTAGATCTAATGACGCAAAAGAGACTCTCAGGGAGTTGTCAAAAATTTTACGTTGTTGAAAACGACTCTATTATTAAACTTTAGAACAAACCCCCGTAGGAATGTACGGAACAAAAGATATTTCTCGATTGGCCTAGTGGCCGTAATTATAGCCAAATTTGATAATTTTTTGACTGGGGGAGTAACTCTTCCTCATTAACAAACAAAGAAACGTCACTTACCGTTCCATTGTGGTTACAATTTGAGAGTATACTTTGTTTTGAGGAAATTTCGTTGTGATTTGTTGAGTTTTGAATCATCTCAGCAGCAAAAACGCTTTTCTTTGTAGAACCGACGTGTACACTTTTTATTTTTTTGTTGGTTTTAAATTGGCAAAAATTGCTACAATGTGTGTAGCAATTTCAAGAAAAATGTGCACGAGCGAACAAATTGTTGGAGTATCAAACAATGTTCAATTTCAAGCAAATTCTAACCGAATTCCAACCGACAAATATGTTTGTATTGGATGCTCTTCAACTCAACGTCACAGCGATGAGGTCAGTAATGTTTTGTTATCTTCAGGCTATGAAGAGGTGCTTCCCCCATCCCTAAAAAGAGAAACTTATTACAATGCAGAGTACTCGTGATCCTTTTTCACTGAATATCCTTCAGTGGAACTCGAGAGGTGCTTCTGCCCTTAGACTTCTATCTGGTAGAAATGCAGTTGTTATAGTCCTTAAGGAGACGCTGTCTATCCGTCTTGCCCAGGGCATAACTCGATTTATCCCAAAGAATATCTGTACCCACTATACTCCCTACATAACTCCACCTCACTCATCTTCATCTCAAGGAATCTTGACATTAGTTAAGTGCTCCTTAATGTCCTTTCTCTTATTAACCTACTTATGTCCGGCCATGTCTTGTTTAGTAGTTTAACTAAGTAATAACGGTAAACGCCTAAGTCTAGCCCATGTCTACATCCGTCCAGGGGAAATTCACAAAAACCGTGACCTCCTGGATAGTATTATTGACAGCGGTTATGACATGATACTTGGGAATTTCAACGACAGAATTGGTCGTTGGATCAATGCAGCGTTTCGCAGAGCTAGGAACGGTTATCTTATTTACAAACCCCCATCACCTACCTTTCATTGCACATCAACAAATTCTATCCTCGACATTTTACTGCTTATTTCGAGGTTGTTGTTAAAACCCCTCTGCACAGAGCAGTCGCGCTAGCAATTGTTTACCTCTCATGACCTAATTCGTTGGAGAATTGAGGAAGATATGTTGCTTCGAAGGAAAGGAGGTTTCACTTTGATCCGATCAGAGTGGCCTTCTTCCAAGCGGCTATCCAACTCTTTCCCATAATAGGAAATGAGAGTCTGACCGAATTTAATAACTACCTCTTTTCGCAAGCTACCAAAATTTTATCGACTACCTATAAAGGTTGTATATACAATCCCACTACGACAAAACTCAAGGTCCTAGCAAAATTGCTTAACCTCCCCAATCTCTCTGTTTCCGCCAGACCGGCTCTCTCGAATGAATACTGGAGCACTAGATATAGGTTCCAGCTGAGTAGGGATAGGACGAGTATTGCTCGCCTTAATCCTTCTCAGTCTTCCTTTTGGAAGATTTTCAAGAAGGAGAAGTTTGTTTGCTGGAAAGATAGAGCATTGGGTTGGTTAATGAATGTAGGCCTTTATAAAGTTTAGGAGGAGTCACTAGCCCTACACAACTATGGAGCCACTCAATCACCTCAACTAATCCCGCATTGGTGTAACTTCATGAGTAGGGATCTATCTATTACGGATATCCTTAACTCCTGTGATCCACTCCCGGGCACCTCCAAATCCGTCGTTCCACTTTCTTCTCGGGTCTGTCAGCATTTGACATCTGATCAGAGAAGAGAGGTGCTCGTCACAATGCTTTTAGCCTCTCTATCCGATGTAGCAGGCATCAATATTAGTAAGCGTGTTTTTTCCTAAGAAAAAATCCTGCTAATGCCCCAAAGATCCGCGACCCATTTCGATTCAAAATGCTATCGTGTCGTTTACGAAAAAGCGCATGCGCGTAAAATCTGCGATCATTTAATTTGGCGAAATTTGATCCCTCCAGGTTTTCATAGGTTCGTCAATGGTTGCTCGGTTCATTCAACAGTTGGTGAGGTGGAGTAGTTTTGTCAAGAGAATAGCTATCGGCTAGTTGTGGCAGTTTTCCTTGACTTTTCTGCTGCATTTGACCGCATCTTTATTCTCTTTGTGATCTCTTCTCTCAGATCCCTCGGGTTGCCTGCTTGAATTGTGAAGATGGTGGAGATTCTGCTGTACACCAAGCGATTTTATTATGAAGACGACCCTGATGCGCGTCAGATCTACCCTATTACGTGTGTGCCTCAAGGTCCTCCATTTTCTCCTATCTTATACCTTGCTGCCCTTATTAACTTATTAAAAATATTTAAACGCGAACAACGTATAGCGGTGTACGTTGATGACACCACAGCCCTGTTCACTTGATACAGGTGTAAAGACGTAGTCTCGGACATGAGCCGATTCTTTTTAGGATAAAAGACAAGTAACCCATATTCAATCTTATTTTAAACTCCGCCAAATCGCAGGCGGTAGTCTTTCATGTTCCCCCTGCAACAAAGCAAAAACTTAAGAGATTAGCACTATATGCGCTCTCCTCCATATTTGCATCTGAACCACTTCCTCGGCGAAAGCTGACCTTGATAGACTCAAACGTATCCTGAAGAAAGCTAGGTGTGCCCTGAAACAGGCCTAGCATCTGTTATTGTAAGGGAAAGCCCAGGTGCGCCTTTGGGGCACTTGGGCTATCTCGGGATAAGTCTTCTTCTCAAGAGGACGTCCTCCAGAGCAAAGGCTTAGGTTTCTTAAGCTCTTCGTATCTCGTTTACCCAGCATAGTCGCGCCGATTGGATTCTTCGGGGGGGGGGGTGAAAGACCCCGGGTGGTTCAGTCGGAAGGCGGCGTGTTGGATCAGTTGGGGGGGGGCTCAGATTCCCTGGACCTGAAGTCATGAAAGAGAAAGGGAAGACGAAGAAAAATGAAGTGGAATCTGTCATTTTTTTATCTGACTTTGTTATGACCTACTTTTTTTTCTTGCATGCTGTATTTTGGTGTAAAGTCTTTATTATCGAAACTCCTGTCATTGAATTTTGAGTTTCGTAAATAATTTTATTCCTGAATTTTTTCTGAGCTCTTTGAGGGTAACCGTTATATTTATATAAATTATTTATATAAATTAAAAAAAGCTCCGACTTAATACGTCATTTTTTAAAATTTTTCAAAATTTCAGACCCATATTTTCTATACAAAATAATGGTAGTGGATGTAATATCCAATTTTGTGGAACACCACATTTTGTAAAATTCTTAAGAGTATTAAAATGTACACTTAATACGCCATATAATTTTTCAAAATTTCACAGACCCCTATTTTCTGTACAAATCTGTTTTATTAATGTGCTATTAAACTAAATTTAGAAAAAGCAACTTCTAAGTTTTGATTTTTCAAATTTTTTCTAGAAATTTGTTTTACTTTCTAAATCAACAATTTTAATTTTATAGTAATTTAAGATTTTATATTCGTTTTATTTATCGCTAAAGAACCAATCAGTGCTAATAAACCAAATTCAAATATATTCTTCAAATCGGTTTGATCTGTTAACTTACCTGTATTCTTACGTTGTTTCAATAAGTTACAATATGGATCTAAAAGACTAATACTATTATTCATTATAACCAAATGAATCACGCTTTCAACTGACATTAAAACTTCTACATGTAGGTGTAACTATAATTTTGGAATAAGTCGCCACCGAAAACTCACTTTCTAGAAGATAATGTTCAAGGATCAATGTTATCATGTAAGGATACACACTTATCCTAAACAGAAAACGCACCCAAAATCGAAACGACCCGAACGAAATTACCATCGTGAAAACGATTGGGGAAATGCACTATCAGCGTTACCATTTTTATTGATGCATCTAAATTATGAAGATGACGCTTTCCACATAGACAAATTCTACTCTGACTCGCCGCATAATTTTATATACCAAATGCCTGTTTCATCCTTGAATTCATCACATTCATTCCGAAAACATAGAAGAAGGGCATCAGATAAAATCTCATTTTCACATTTTTCCTTTCTAGATGACCGAACCGTTTTTAATCCATTTGGCATGGACAGCAGAATGCCCAAATCCAAAAAGCATTTAAAGCGACATTTTCATCATTCCAGAAACTGGCGCAATAGACATGAATACATTATTGAAATAGTCGATGGATGATGCTTGATGTTTTAAGTTTTGAACTTATACTATTATTATGGTCAACGAATATTCGATAAACTTAGATTTTAAATCAAAGTTTTGATATATTTAAAATCAAATTTTGTATCATTCAAATGGATAAGACTTTTAAAATGCAGTCACATAGTCATTATTTAAATACAAATAAGTTTTGATATTTTCAAATTTGGTTTGCTCACATTCAAATGCACCGCATCTTAATGCGGTGCATTTGAATTCAATCAAAACATAGTCGTCGATATCTTTGCGAGAATTTGATTATGCAAGAATAGACTGTTTAGAAGGAACAATATATTTTAGTTGATTTACTGTTGAAATAAGCGTAGATTGCGAGCGATTGGAACAGGTTGGAGCGAAGTGCAACTGTTGCACGTACATCATATCGATTGACCAGAACTCGTAGATATCGAACGTTCGTGTGACGTTTTTATGTTACTTAATTTGTGTCAAACTCTATCGATGCTGAATGTCAGTCTTCAATTTTTTTGACTCGTTGCAGAATGTCTCATTGACTCGTAATCTCGTGACTCGTTGTAAGTGTACGTATTTATATTGTATAGATATATTTCTTGTAGGTATTTATTTTTGACGCAGGGCCAAAACTATAAATAAAAACTAAAAGATATGTTGTTGTCAAAATGTCCAATCTAAAGTTTAATTAAATAAATGAAAATTAGTAGCATTGTCGATGTTCAAGATGATAATGGAGTTAACTACAATCTTTATTAATGATCAGTATTGTTTGTTAATAATCCTGGGCATCTCAACGGGGATTAACGATAAAATGTATGAAAACCAAAATAATAGTATGCCCACGTGTTTTACTTAAATAAATTTTTACTTTGTACAAATTTAACGAAAGCAAGACAAACAATAAATATGCAGGAACAATCTATTTATAATATAATACTACCTATTGGTTTCATAAGATTTAATGTAGCTTATTCACAAGATGATAGATATCGCAAAATACCAGTAAATAGTTGCAAATATTTATTAATTATTAGATTAATAATTTTACGAATTGCCATAATATTTTATTTTTTCAAATTATTTAAATAATAAAATAAATACAATTTCTTGGCAATCAAAAAAATAAAAATACACAAGAATTTTTCTGTCAGCCACTAGTCCGGGTGTCGGGAAGTAAAGGCAGTGCACGAACCAATTTACTCTAGACATCACGATCATAGGCGACAAATCAGAGTTATTTTTTCTTTTGTCAGTTTCGAGATTTTATATCTCCACCTGTATCGATCTCTATCTCGAGATCTATTTCCAAAGAGTTCGGACTGGAAAACTCTATTCGGAAAGCGATCCGTAAACCAAACGTTCATGACAATATGTTAAAATAGGAACGAAAATTGCGTTGTAAACCAAAATCTTCGCCTAAAGATTTAACTCCCACGACATACCTGTAGAAAGAACGCATTGATGCAGTGGATGCGCAAATACACTTCTGAATCTCCCTGATGTTCCTGCCGTCTCTCGAAAACAATACCTCAGGATACTTGTTATCCTCCGAATCAGCAAAAACCATTTCCCCAATCCGGACGTGAATCTGAGACGAATACATTCGTAGAAACATCTGTCAGAGAAGCCCGTCTCGTAATTTTGTCCATGTGAACAAGGAACAGAAGTTAAGATCAAATACAACCCTGACGAAGCCTTACGTCTTGTATAGATATATTTATTAGCGTTTTTGTTTACGCAGGTACTAAAACTATGAATAAAAGACTAAAAAATATACGTTGTGACAAAATGTCCAATCTAAAGTTTGTTTAAATAAATGAAATGTTGTAGCATTGTTTATATGTCAAGATGATAATAGATTTAATTACATTCTTTGTTAATGTCCGGTTTTGTCAAAAAAGAAATCTTGGTGTGTAATGAATTTTACAAATTGTACGATTCTTTATAGGGATTTTCTTAAATAACTATATAACCGATAAGAACTAAAAAGAAAAACAGCTAAGAGCAAAACAGTACAAGAAAATTACAAAGCTTTTTGTCATGCATTCAACCAAATTTATAAGGCCTCAGTTACAGCAAGATCTGAGCCCTCCAGCCGATACAACACGCCGCTATCTTATCAAACCACCCGGGGTCTATCACCCCCGAAGAGTCTAATCAAGGCGGACTATGCTCGGTATTCCGGACATGATGAGCTTATGAAACCTTAGTATTTGCTCTGAGGAACGCCATCTTTAAAAGAAGACTTATTCCGAGATAGCCCAAGTATCCCAGAGGCGCATTTAGGTTTTCACATTCTGCGACACATGCTGAACTCGTTTTACGGCCAACCTAGCTTTCTTCAGGATGCGGTTAAGTATATCCAAGTCAGCTTTCGCTGACTAGTTCACCGTAATGGTGAACCCCATGTATTTTACTCGACCTGTGAAGGTGGGATTTTTTTATTTGCAAATATGGAGGATAGATCGCGGTTTCTATGCGCAATCGCTTATTTATAGATGAAATAAATAAATTCGAACTTCCGCTTCGAGGAATTGAATAGAATTAAAAAGAACTCTTCTAAAATTTTGAATCAAACTCTCAAAAAAATGTTTAAGAGGAAGATTTTCTCAAACCGCTTTTCAACTTTATCACTACCTAGTTAGTTAATTTTTGTACAGGAAGTAGTTTACCCTTCGTGCTAGAAACAGAGATATTTACAAGATCAGTAACCTTTAATCCTTCTTAGACTGGATCTCCATTGGATGCAAAAACTGTTTGATCCATTGATGCATCGATAGTGTTTCTGCTGTTGCTCATTTATTGTTTAAATTCTCGTTCGAATTATCAGATTAAATATTTAAAAAAATAATTTGTCTTTCTACCACAATTCAATTGTAAAGTTGAGTAGTTAACAACTCAACTTTTATAAAGTTGGTTATAAATTAATATCTTATAGTAAGCTTCATTGCTTGAGTTAAAACGCTTAATTACATGTACCCATTAGCATTGAATGATGTGGTTCAAAGAATTGGCAGAAGACGTATAGTAAATAATAAACAAGTATATTATAATTATCATGTTAGATCCAAGCAAAAAAGTCATGGCAATAATAGGTATAAGAAAAATAGAGCTAACAATATACAAAAAGATAAATATACATGAATAATTAGAAATATAAAAACAACTTTTTAGAGATAATAAGCTAAAAGATCTTTATGTAAAAATAAATTTTTCTAAAGATATCATTTTTTCAATAAATCAAAAATTAATTAACCACTATAATTATAATATAACGATTTTGATCGGTCAAGTTGTATAATCGAAAGGTATTGTAATATAAAATACTATAGTCGAACAATATATGTTAACAATAGGAATAAAAATATACACTGACCGTAATATTCATCAATAAATGTACCATAAATATAGGTAGACTTATAAACAATTCTAAAAGTAAAGAAATAATGGGATCAGATTTAAGTAAATATATTTCTAAAATAAGGTAAAAGTTTTTACCGCCATTTGGACGAAAAATTTGCAATTATAATAAAGAATTGAAATTAATATGTACCGATGATATTACAAACATTATAGAAACTGAATGCAATTGCAAACTTCTTAATTTTGAAATATAATGAACATTTTTGTATCAATAATCTAGAATTTATTGAAAATGGGGAAATTAAGGAAAATGCTATCAAAAGGGTGTAAATATACATTTAATAACAAAAATTTTTATTCGTTATATAATGACTAAAATGCTTACTATGTCAAGCTGGTCATTAGTAAAAAGTCATTGTAAAATATTTGAAGTTTTTCTAAAGAACTCATTTGTTCAATTAGTCAAAGATAAATTGAAGAGTATGATAGGTTAAGTTACATCATAGACAGTTTTTGTACTATAAAATACTATAATCATATTATAAATGTTAATAATAACAATAAAATTATACACTAACCATAAAATCCATTAATGAATGTAACTTTATGTAAAAGTAAAAATATAATTAGACCGGAAATAAGTAAGTTTATAAATAAAAAAAGTGAATTAAGGAAAATGCTATTAAAAGGGTATAAGCCAAATGTCAGGAAACGCCTTCATTCACAATGTCACACAGGCAACCGAATCGACCAGTGAGTACTTCATTATACTGATGAGTGTTTCCGGGTACTCATTCGTCGTACATGGTGACAAAAAGTCGTAAATCAAAGTTTAGTCTAATAAGCAACACCATTATGTATAAATGCCATATTTCGAAAGAAATCCTAAACCGTTGTCTACTCAGCACATCTGTGCACTACTATTATACGTTATACATATT
>WNNJ02000705.1:0-43597 GCA_012934845.2 Pomphorhynchus laevis | reverse complement strand
GATCTGTCCAGTTCCAATTCGCTCGTACACCCGTTAACGAATACAAGTCAGCACACTGCGACCGCAAATGAGGAATAAAACGTTCAAGGAACCCTATGGTTCCCAAGAACGTTCGCAGTTCTTTAGGATTTGACGGTGGACAAATATTTTGAATAGTATCAACTTTCTCTGGATCAACTTTTACCATTCCTTTATCTAACACGTGTCCCAGAAATTTGACTTGTTCTTGAAGAAATAAACACTTTTCACGTTTAACTCGTATTCCCGCATTCAATAATCTTGTCATTACACTTCGAAGTCTGTCTATATGTTCTGAACGTGTTTCACCTGCAACTACAACATCATCCAGATAAACTGCGACGCCCGGAATCGTACCGAGTAATTGATTCATATAACGCTGGAACAAAATTGGTGCAATGGATAACCCAAATGGTAATCGACGATATTGATAATATCCGAAGGGTGTCGATATGGTCAAATACTTTCGAGAGTCTTGATGAACTTTCATTTGTGAATACGCATCCTTTAAATCCAATACTGAATACAAGGTGCCTCCTGCGATTTTGCTCAGTATCTCCTCAAATGTCGGTAATTCGAAACAATCACAATTCAGATACGGATTAATTGTCGCCTTGAAGTCAGCGCAAAGTCTTATTGAGTTATCCTTCTTGAGCACAGAAACAATTGGACTCGCCCATTCAATATAATTACAGTTTGAATCAACTTGCTCTAATGTTCCATTCGATAAAAGGCGCTTTAACTCTTCTTCGATTTTTGGCTTTAATGGCAGTGGTACGCGACGAGCCGGAATGCATCGTGCAATAGCCGATGGATCAACTTGTAACTTTATCTCCAAATCCTTAATGTTCCCAAGATCTTCATTGAATAACTCCTTAAATCTGAGTAACATGTGGTTTAAATCGGATGCACCTTGTTGATTTAAATTTAACTGATTGATAGCTCGTGGGCGGGATCTTACTTGACGTGGCAAGGACATGTTAAATGCTTCTATCCACGGTTGTCCAAACAAGCTCTTTTCTGTTTCGTATACGACCTCGACATTCAACAATTTGGCTACATTATCTAGTTCTACAGTCACTTGACATTGACCTATGCTCTTTATCAACCCTCCACCAAAACTTCTCAGCCATCTTCCCGCTCTTAGCTCAGGCGAACCACAACTTGACCATGTTTTTTGAGATATTACAGACAACATTGCTCCCGTATCAAACTCCATTTCCACTTGAACTCCGTTTATTCTCACTTCCAATGTCGGTCCCAGGATATGGTCCCTTCGACAAACGTTTTGAATTTCGAGAAAAGCCAACTCTACAGCCTTATTATCACCATTCTCGTCTGATATCAACTGATGAATATTTTGTAGTGCTACCTTGCAGCATCGACGAATATGACCTATCTTACCACAACGGTGACATTTTACGTTCTTAGCCCAACACTGTTGCTCATTTACGTGATTTGAACCATTACATCGTGTACAACGAGGCATGGAATTTTTATTCCATTGTGATCGACGTCCAGCACTTAATTTATTAACATGCGAAATTTCAACATCCTTTTTCGAGTCATTTGCATAATTCGAGCTGGTTTCCGTCGCTAACAAGTGCTTAGTAGCTTGTGTCATTTCCCAATTAGAAGCAATCCTAATTACATCGTCTAACGTAGGATTGTCTAATCGTAATAGACTCATACGTATTTCCTCGATTGGAGTATATGCAATTACCAGATCTCTCAATCTGTCGTCGATTGCTTGCTGTTCGGTTTGAATGGATTGATCGAAAAACGAACACTTACTAGCCAGGCCCCTTGCTTCCGCTATCCAATCTTTATGTGACTGATTGGCTTTTTGTCGACATTGCGTAAATTCGAATCTGGCTGCAACTATATGCATCGGCTTTTTAAAATGACGATCGAGTTCCTTAATAATCATCTCGAAAGTAATGTCCTCTTTTTCGAAAGACGGAATCAATTGTCCAACCAAGCGAAAAATTTCTTGACCACAACTGGACAGTAAGAATTGTTTTTGTCGCATCTGTGAATCAACTCTGTGCATGCCCAAAAAATTCTTCAGTTGAATCCCGTAATCAATCCACTTATCGTGATCTGCATTGAAATGCTGAAACGCCGGTATATTGCAATCCTTATTGGGATTTTCACGATTTTGCAGACTTTCCATCAACTTCGTCAATGTACGTTGTTGTTCCCATACAATTTTCATAATGTCGTTCGACGAAAATTTTGAACCACCCTCGTCGCCAATTGTTGTGTTTTCAGACATTGCAAAGCAAACGCTAACGTTTTTTAATTTTTAGTACAAACAAAACACCAGCGTTCAGAAACAGTCGCTATCCGACATATATAGTCAAAATACAAAGGCATACCGCCAAGCACATTGCTGCCAGTGATAATCGTCATTGCCATACATTTGCAGTGTGTTCGTTCATACACAACAATTATAATTACAAATTTTTCGTCCTAATGGTGGTAGGAGTTTATACCTTATTTTAGGAATATATTTACTTAAATCTGACCCTATTATTTCTTTACTTTTAGAATTATTTAAAAGTCCGGCTATATTTATGTTATCTATACATTTATTAATGAAGTTTATGGTTAATGTATATTTTCTATTGTTATTATTTACATTTATTGTACGATTATAGTATTTTGTATTACAATAACTGTCTATTATACAACTTAGCCTATCATAGTCGTTAATTAATTTTTGATTTATTGAACATATGATATCTTTAGAAAAACTTCTTATATTTACATAAAGATCTTTTAGCTTATTATCACTTAAAAGTTGTTTTAATATTTCTAATTGTTCATTTATATACATATCTTTTTTAATATTTTTAACTCTATTTTTCCTATTCCTTTTATCACCATGACTTCTTGGTTTGCGTTTAACCGGATTATTATAATATAGTTGTTTATTATGTATTATACTACTTCTGCCAATTCCTTGTACCACGTCATTCAATCCTAATGGGTACATGGAATTAAGCGTTTTAATCCAAAAATCTTCTTTTTCTAATAGTTTTTGATTTAATATAGAAATGTTTTCTTCGATAATATGTTCTAAAATAAATAATTTACAGTTTTTAATATCATGTCCTATTAATCTCATATGTTTATGAAATATAGTTTGACTATTATGCTGTATATTATATATGTGTTGCCTAAACCTAGTTTTTAACATTTGATATGTTTTTCCTATATATTGCAATCCACATGTGCATTGTATTAGATACACTACACCTGCGGTATTGCAGTTACAATTATTATTAATATTTAATGAAAAACATTTGTTTGTCGTATTACTTACGATACAATTATTATTATTTATAACATCACAAACTATACAATTTTTTCTGTTACATTTAAAAGATCTAAAATTGAAATCATTAGTACTTACGTATTTTTCCAATATTGTTGAGTACATGTAACTTTTAAGTCATAATTTTTAACGTTGCTTTTTCGGTGTCGCCACCTAGTTTAGTTGACTCAGACTAAACTTACAACGGGCCATCCAGCAGCATCTGACAGGGGGCTGCCCTGCTTAAGGCGGTTGCAGGCTGGAACAAGATCTATAAAGATCTACCACCTTCACTCCACGCGCTACGCGACCTAGCTATTGGCCATTACCTGGTCTCTTAAACGTGATCACGTGAAGCAGTTTACATTTTAAAGTGTAAACACCTTGGGATGCAAACTTCTCCCTTTTTTAAGAATTAATAATTCATGCTTGTTTGAAAATAAGAAAAAATAATAGTAAAGTCGTAACCAATAATACATAGTTTCAGTATTTCTGACAGAGGTCATATTACCGGGAAAACAAAGTACACAGGTCAATAATAACATGTCAGTAGAACAAATTAAATCAGCTAACTGAGTCTACGTATTGTTATATAATTATAAAATAAACAAAACATAATAATGCTAAATCAAAATTTAATAATTAAATAATAAAATTAATAATTGTTTTTAGATTTTCTATAATTTTAATCAAGTTAAAAAATAAAAATAAAAAATAAAATTTAAAATAAACGTCATTTTTATGAATTGACTAATAAATAACAGGCGTTGTATCAGAATAAGAATTAGAGGTCATCAGGAGGAACTGCTATGCTATCAGGTTTCGGCCCCTAACTCCTCTACCCAACATAGCAGCGGGGCCAAATACATGCTAATGATGTATTTCCTCTGAAATAACTATCTAGTATCTTATTCTAATGCAAAGTATATTATTTATTATTCATCCATAAAAATTTGCCACTTAAGAGTTTAAATTTATTCTTTATATTATTGTGTTGATTTATATATTTTACTATTTTCTGCTTGATGTTATTTTTATAGTAACCTAGTTTAAAATATGTATCTATTAAATTATTTAAATGATTTTGAAGAAAGCCAATATCATTACATATTGTTGCAATTCTTAAAATTTCATTATTTAATGTATTATATTTTATATTATATGGTATGCATGAATGCTCATGCAAAAATATGTTTCTTGTAAATTTAAATATGTCATCTTTACGATATAAATTAATAGTAGTTTTAGTTAATGTTAATTTAATGTTCATATCTAGATATACACCTTCTTTATCATTAATATTGGTTTTGTTAAGAATAAGGCTTTCTGGATAAATGTGCTCACTAATTGAATAAAAATTATTAGAATTAAATACACATATATCATCAATGTATCGAAACATATATTTCATATATTTATATTGTTTAGATTTAGTTTTTACACAGTTATGAACAAATTCATATTCTTTAAAGCTTAAAAACAAGTCAGCTATAATTGGGCTACTATTACCACCCATTGGAACACCTTTTACTTGTCTAAATATAGATGTCCCTACTTTTAAATAATTTTGATTTATCAAAATATTTAAGGATTCTATTAATTCAATTTTATCCATATATTTATATTTATTTGATGGTTTAATTTTTGTTAGATAGGCGTTATAATTATTATAACATATATATGTATATCTTTTTCCGAATATAAGATTAATTAATTTTACTAACGCTTCTTTAATATCTACTAAATCTAGATTTGTATAAAGCGTACTAAAATCGTATGTATTTATATTTTGAAAATTTATTCCTTTTGTCTGTTCCAAAAATTCTTTTGTAGAATTAATACTGAAATAGTGTTTTATACCAGTATTAATTTCGATTACCTTGCAATATTTTTTAAAATGTGCTTTAATTACTTTAAGCATTTTATTCATATAAACAGAAAGTGGTTTTAATGTACATTTAAACGCACTACATATGAACCTAGGTTTTATTGGATTTTTATGTAATTTTGGATTCCAATATAATATAGGTATAGTTTTATTATCTAATTCAACCTTTATACCCTTTTTATCCATTATAGAACAGTGACTTGTAATAATTGATTCTAAACTCAACTCACTACGTTCATATGCTGGATTTACATTTAAATCATTAGAATTAACCTCTTTCATTAGTATATCATAATAAAGCTTTTTGCATATGAAGACAAAGTTATTACTAGCTTTATCAATAGTTGTTATTATATAGTTATCCTTTAATTTAGTAAGTTCTTTATACATATCTTTATTAATTTTATCTTTCCTTTTATAATTGTTTGTTATTTTCATTTTATTTTTAATTTTATCAAATATATAATCTTTCCAAATTTTTATCTTAGATATATTCGAGCTTTCACTATTAATCAGCTTACTAAAGTAATCATTTAAGTTATTATATAACGAACTGTATATTTTATTTTTGTCGTTGTTGTTATTTAATCTATATTTATACCCTTTCGATAGCAGCTTTCTTAATTCACAATTTTCAATTAATTCTAGATTATGGGTACATATATGTTCATTTATTTTATCAAAACTAAGACTTTTACAATTGCATTCTGTTTCCATTATGTTTCTAATATTATCGTTACATATTGATTTTAATTCTTTATTATAATTACAAATTTTTCGTCCTAATGGTGGTAGGAGTTTATACCTTATTTTAGGAATATATTTACTTAAATCTGACCCTATTATTTCTTTACTTTTAGAATTATTTAAAAGTCCGGCTATATTTATGTTATCTATACATTTATTAATGAAGTTTATGGTTAATGTATATTTTCTATTGTTATTATTTACATTTATTGTACGATTATAGTATTTTGTATTACAATAACTGTCTATTATACAACTTAGCCTATCATAGTCGTTAATTAATTTTTGATTTATTGAACATATGATATCTTTAGAAAAACTTCTTATATTTACATAAAGATCTTTTAGCTTATTATCACTTAAAAGTTGTTTTAATATTTCTAATTGTTCATTTATATACATATCTTTTTTAATATTTTTAACTCTATTTTTCCTATTCCTTTTATCACCATGACTTCTTGGTTTGCGTTTAACCGGATTATTATAATATAGTTGTTTATTATGTATTATACTACTTCTGCCAATTCCTTGTACCACGTCATTCAATCCTAATGGGTACATGGAATTAAGCGTTTTAATCCAAAAATCTTCTTTTTCTAATAGTTTTTGATTTAATATAGAAATGTTTTCTTCGATAATATGTTCTAAAATAAATAATTTACAGTTTTTAATATCATGTCCTATTAATCTCATATGTTTATGAAATATAGTTTGACTATTATGCTGTATATTATATATGTGTTGCCTAAACCTAGTTTTTAACATTTGATATGTTTTTCCTATATATTGCAATCCACATGTGCATTGTATTAGATACACTACACCTGCGGTATTGCAGTTACAATTATTATTAATATTTAATGAAAAACATTTGTTTGTCGTATTACTTACGATACAATTATTATTATTTATAACATCACAAACTATACAATTTTTTCTGTAAATTGAATTAAAAATCTGAAAATAATAAATTGAAAAAAATAATAAAATCTGAAAAAAATAATAAATTGAATTAAAAATCTGAAAATCAGGTGTTCTTCTATTTGGTTTTGATGGTTGATTATACAAGCAGTGAAAATATCAAAGCAAAGAATCAATCGTAATTATATTGGAATACGCATTATTTAAACGGAATTAATAGAAACAAAATTTATCTGTTAATATTTCAGCACACACTCGACTGCAAGAGGAATTTGATCGCTGTATCTCTTAATGACACTTCTTAAAGATTTTAAAAGTCAACATCATACTTCAAAACAAATTTTCGGTTATCATTAAATATGTGATGATAGTTAAGAAACACACGCTTTCATGTATTTATTTGCTCTCAATTTAGAAAACATCCAGGTACAATGCTTGATCGAGATTCTAAAATCATTAAGTATGGGCTGATAAGCATTGATTTATCACATGCTCGAACTAAATTAAAGTAACTTAAAAATCTGCGGAAATGACAATGCCCTGATTAACTTTCTTAAAAGATCGAATCAGTATTTCGAATGATAAACTATGTTATAAAATTCGATTTACATCATATTTTTAACGTTTTAAAATTACTAAGGCATTAGTAAAGCTAAACGTTTGATCACGACTTTACTAATCAAGTACAATCTATTGAATTCAAAGGATATTCTCAAATACAAGAGGTCACAACGGTCAAAGGCTACAACGGTTAAAGGCTACAACGGTTAAAAGCTACAACGGTTAAAGGCTACAACGGTTAAAGGCTACAACGGTTAAAGGCTACAACGGTTAAAGGCTACAACGGTTAAAGGCTACAACGGTTTACGGCTACAACGGTTAAAGGCTACAACAGTCAAAGGCTACAACAACCGGTTGTGACAAGTACCAGAGCCGACAATGACTAGACGCAACAAGGACAAGAGATGATAACGGACAGATGATATCAAGAACAACAATTAGCATCTGATATACCGATATAAGTTATGATTTATATTTATTGATTCCACTAAACAATAAAAATAACTAAATGTTCAAAAAATTGCAAACTTTTTGTCTGTTAGAAATGAAACTTGATTGTTGAAGAAAATTTCGTCATTGACATTTGAGTAATGTTAGGTAATAACATTAAATATAATATAGTTTTTTCAAATTTTATTATTAAATATAATTTTTGACATAAGATAATATATATTTAAGAATTGACAAAGAACAGTTGTTATAACGACAGGTGGCGACAAGGTCCAAAGGCTACAAAGGCCACAGACGACATTGACTAGAGGCATTAAATACCGGCGGTGAAGAATTTTAATACATTTATCCAGTTCAAAACTTTGTAACGGGCAAGATTCTTCATTCTGGAGAATGAAGAATCTTCACCTAGCTCTTTCCTAGAACAACTGAGGCATGCTGGCATTGTAATGACATGTTTTCTACTTTTTCAAAATGTACAAACTGAATAAATTCAAATTAAGCCGATACTTTTAAGTACAATCCATGTTTTCAAAACTTGACCACAACACATCAAAGTTTTGAGCTTCACAGCGTGTATAATTTGCAAATTATTAAATACAAAGCAACATAGCACCTGATGTTTGCGATTGATCTTTCGCCTCACTTCATTTTTGCCAGCAACAAATTAATGTCCGGCTTCTTAGATGAAATTGGGCACCTACTCAAAAGAATAAACAGATCCTTAAAGTATAAATGTTGTGACTGCAATTTGCATATCACTAGATACTTGATGAAGGATTTTTGTGCGTTTTAAGTGATTTTAATTATTGTCATATGGAATACATTAACGCAATTCAAATATTTATATAATAACTAATATTTCAAGTAGTCAGTTTTATCAAACTTAATTTTGTTGTTTGCTTTGATGTGGTTTTTAATCATAGTCGATCATTCCTTAAATAAAATCATTAAAGATTGAAATCAAAAAAATATTATTAAATAATTAAGCGAGTTGCCTGATAATCATTATGTAAATAACTATTTAGCAAAATATAAACTATTAGATTATACTATTTACCTTAAATTATTAAGCTCTTAAATTATAAATTTAAATAAATCGTAATGTGGTTACGACTATTTACAGGAGTAAGAAACGACCAAAAATTTAACTTTTCAGTATTATAGCAAACTATGATATTGCGACACATGAGAGTTATAGTATATATATAAAGATTAACGTGATTTATCAAATATAGATATGAAATTAAAGCAAAAATCATTTCAACGCAAAATAAACGTGTATGTTGTAATAACACGGTTCTTATTTTACATGTTTAATTTTATTACCTGCTAACGCATTTGTAAGTGTGATTCTAGATTTTGATTTGTTGTAATTCTAGATTTTGATTTGTTACTTTCCTTAGGGAGTAAATTGGATAAATTTACTCCCTAAGGAAAAATCTCTTTGGATAAATTGTAATTTCCTTACAATTTATCCAAAGTATAGAATTGACACGTATTTGTTTTATTGACTTTTATATAAAGTATGTTTTGATAAACAAATAATCTTAATTTAGATAATTTTAATAATTTTTATGTTAAACTACTCCGCAAGGCCGGTCTCAATCTTGGCCGAAAAAGGAGAAGGGTTGGTGTCATGAAGTGCAGTCGACAGTATAAATACCGCTCCAAACCCTTTACATGATGAGTCACAAACAAAAAGCAAACTTGGCTAGGGCGGTTCAGGTAGCGACGCGCAGAGATCCCGCTTGGTCACTGTGAATAACTCAAAAAAATGGCTTGGAAGTAGCTAATCAAATGCAGTGGAATATACTCATTATGGCTTATTACGCCGAATAGGGATAATCATGAAGAAAGAAAAAAGAACTGCTTACACATACCATTCGTTAAGACTTGTCGAAATTACTACGCACAGACTGAATGGCTAAATAAGACTAAACCACTATAAATTGATTTGGAAACAGTCAGTAAAATATATTTTCTTGCATCTTAAATGAAATATTTTTCATACGAACAAGAAGATGCATTTTTTATTAAAAAGTGAAAAACTTATATTTCGTCAGTTACTACCATAATCTTCAAAAATTTGATAGAAGCTATAAATACCAAAATACTAAAATTGGTTATATAAGACTCTTGTTAATTGCTTGTCTTCATTAAAGTACAATTTATTACCAAAGTAAAATTTCAGTCACTATATTGTAAATCTAATTGTAATTTTTATTTAACCTATATTTTATGTATATCAGCTTACTAAAGTAAGCATTTAAGTCGTCATATAACGAATTTTAAATTTTATTTTTATTGTTATTATTATTTTGGATTGGGTAAGATTGGTTCACATTTTGGTTGATGTTGCATCGGTTGATGTTCATTCGGCATATTGTGCATTTATATATAGAGCGCAATTTAAATGGCTGCATTTATTGAGGACAACTAAATGCACTCGCTTCTCGTTGGAGAAATTGCGAACAGAGATATTCCAGACATTAGTGAAAGCATTAATTAATAAGAATATGTCACATGTTTTTGAAATGGTACATGCGCTACCCATATCGAGTGGAGGGTTAGGAATTCGAGATTCGGTTGAGGATAGTGAGGATCAGTACAAGTGTTCATTACAGCTATCAGTCAGTATGGAGTTGTCTAGCCATTCATAACCTCAACTTGATATTTGGGAAAACATAAAGATAGTAAATGAAAGAAAATTGAAGAAATTAAAACAAGGGATAACAGACACATCACCAGAATTGGAGATGTTGCTGGATTACGCGAGTATGAAAGGGGCATCAAATTGGTTAACAACAAGACCGATTAGTTTAAAGGGTTGGCACCTATCTAATGATGAATTCCACGATGCTTTAGCAGCTCGCTATAACTGGACTCCAGACAACCTTCCCACGAAGTGTGCGTGCGAGGAGGACTTAACGACAGCACATGCGTTATCGTGTAGACGAGGCGCTATTCCGATCATACGACATAAACGAGATTCGTGACATTTTGACTGCAAAACTCACGCAGGTGTGCAAAAGTGTTGGAGTAGAACCACAGTTGAACCCCGTTCCTACAAATCACATATTTACATCAGCAGTGACAACACATGATGGTGCAGCGCGTGCAGATATAGTATGCAGTGGCTTGTTCGGAGAAAGGATGGAGCGGACGTTTGTTGACGTTACTTTATTTAATAATCATGCTTCATCCTCTCAATCGAAATCAATAGAGTCGGTATTTCATTACCATGAGAAGAGAAAACGTTCAAAATACGAGGAAAGAATAATTGACATTGAGCGTAGTAATTTCTCTCTTTATGATGGCGACCAATGGTGCAATTGGGCCATCTGCTTCTGGTTTGCTACGAACACTAGCACACAAACTATCTGTCAATAGTGGCGAATCCTACGCTGATATGATTTCTGAGTTGCGAAATAATTTGAGCATATGTACAGCAAAAATGGTTTCACGCTGCTTTCGTTCACCAATAGTGAAAATTTTTGTTGCACGTGAACTATGGTGATACAAAATCAAGAATAATATAATAAACATTGTTGAATAGTAATATTTTTTATTTTTTATTTGTGACTCAATTGCGCTGGCTTTGTAAATAAATTATCTTTATTAAAAAATTATTTAATCTATCTGAGATTAAACATTCTTGATTATACTACTTACATTCCAGATTTCAGTTCCACTCCTTTCGTTCGCGGAAAATCCCTTCCATCAAGATTTATATATTGATATATCACTTTAAAAAATTGTCTTGGTGATTTTAAAGAATATATACAATAATATAACATACAATTTATCCGAATGCTTAAAATATCAATTTGAAAGAATAACCTGTAATATAAATACCAAAATACTATAATTGGTTATATAAGACTATTTTCAATTTAATATTATTAACATGATCAGCTAAGTGAAAAAAGTGACAGCATTTAAAATAAATTCGTTTTGTAACTTTAAACGCAAAAATTTTAATTTAAATTAAACAGTTCTATATTTACTAAGCAAATCATGAATAAAAAATTACAAGTCAACCAAATGTATAAATGTTTATACATTTATAAACTTTTATAGAGCAATGTGAAATCAATTTTTTTGATATTTAGTATGCAGGATAAATACAGCTAAGCGTGAATGAATAAGAAAGCTCACTTTAAAAATGTCAATGTAATCTTACAATCAGTCAATTAATGTTCCCTAAAATTCCTAAAATGTAAATTAAGATTGCAAGCACTTCCTGATAAATATGGAATGTATTAATGTCAAGTTTATTGAAAAAATATTTTGAATTAACAATATATATAGCTTGAAAAAGTAGTGTGCTAGATGGGTAAAAATAGTTTTAAAATGAAACTAGGAAAAGGATTATTTTTATTCACACTATTATTGTTAGAACCTGTAAGTCTTCAATGGACAGCTGTTAAATTGTAAGTAAATAAAATGATAAACGTACAAAATCTAATAAATCAAATGATGTACAATTCAGATAAGGTAACTTAGTCGACGTATATTTAATTATTTATGAATTAAGCATAATGATAAATAAAAATAAAATAATTAAACAATAGAAAATAAACAATTATACATAATTACTGATGTTGATCATTATAAATGCTGATTATTATTTAATCGTATTATATATAATAAGAATTTATATAATTTATATGTATATCAGATTAAAATAAAAATTGAAATTTAAAATAAAAGATTTTTTATAAATTGAATAATAAATAACAGACGATTCATTAGAATAAGGATTATAGGTTATCAGGAAGAACTGATATGTTATAAGGTTTTGACCCCCTATACCTCGACCTAATATAGTAGCCCCGTTAATAAGTGGTCCGATATTTTTTGAACCGGTTAATGTGAGGGCGTAAGAAAACAGCTAGACCGACACCAATTATACTCAACTGCAAGTTCAATGCTCGACACGCGACTGCACCGTTTGGACAACAATCGCCTGCATCAACAGTAAGTCTAAAGAAAACTTCCTATAAGGATCTTGTGCAAACAAACTAATCTGAAACTTCTCCCATAAGCAAATATCAATATCCAACACGTCCACTCAGACTACCCCGTCGTTTCCAATATCCTTTCTCCACCCACTGATTCTGTCAAAATATACACTTCCCATTCCATGTCATCTTCAACCCCGACACACACCGTTCCGCCCTCCTGTCTCGATTCTCAATAAGCTACATCCATCAATCAAAATCACCTCCACCAACCTACAGGATCCTTCCACTCATAACCTTGCTTCACATAGCTTGCGACCCTCTTTATTATCATTATCCTCTATGTTTCCCGTCGTCAAGCCAACTCCTTCTAAATCCTCAATTGCCAGCTCTCACATAGTGATCTCACCCACTCATGTCACTCGTCCTCCTTTACGGAAAAGCTTTCCTTCTCGCGATCGTTGCGTCATCGTCACTAATATCACTCATTCCACCTCCTATTCATCACAAGCACGTCTCTATCACGATGTTTCAGCATTCAGATCAATCCTTTCGTCTATTGTTCCTGTAGATAAACCATCCCTTTTCAACGACATCTATCAATTCGAATTCATCCGCCTAAACAAATCTTTTCAATCGAATCCTTCTTGGCAACTCTCTTGAAAATTGTCTTTAAGCATCGATCTAACGCGTCCCCTGTCCTCTCCAAACGATTTACGCTAACTTCATCTCCAGCCACTCGCATTTTCCTTGATAGCACCCGCTCTGAAATTGCTCAACTTCTGCCCGTATCAAAAAAAGCTGTCGAGAGGAAAACGGCGAGACATCTCTCTCCATCCGAAACATCGACGGAAATTTTCAAGTTGTTCACCCCGCCACAAAATTCGATGGCGCTCCATCTCCCCTATGTGTCTTCTACGCTAGCCGCTTTTACCACTACAGACGGTTTCCGCCTAGGCCTCTTCCACACTAGATATATTCTTCATAAATCGGATCTTATCCTTAACCTACTCACCACGCAATCCATCAATTTCTTCTGCCTCACTGGATCCTGACACTCAGATTCCGAAGACCGCTTCATTCGTCGTCTGCTCCTTGCAAGTTGCTCACTAGTCGAATCCGCCCGCCCTCTCAGCTCATCCCCTGCTAAATTCTCTAAACATGATGGCATTGTCGCATTTGCCCGTTACCCCCGCTTCTCTTCGCAAAATCACGTCCCCTTTCAGTCCTTGCTCTTTTGAATTGCTCACTTGTTCTTCTTCTAGCCAGATCACTCTAGATCTCGTTATTGTATACCGTCCTGGTTTCCTACCTCCTTTTTTTATCGAACTTGCTTACCTTCTTTTCCCACTGTTCTTTGTCCTCCATCATTTCACTCGTTCTTGGTCATTTCAACATACGCCTCGACCTCCATTCTTCCATCGATTCCATCAAGTTCATCATCATTCTATCCAACTACAATTACAAAATCATCTCCAATGCCCCACACAAATTTTTGGCGGGGAACTCGAAACCATTGCTGTCCACGATCGTTTTGCTGCCTACACCTTACTGTCCATCTCCCATCCTGGTCTATCCGGTCACTTTCTCGTCACCCTTGATATCACTTCCAACCACTACCCGCTTCACACGCCTACAATCCTACGTCGCCCTTGCAGAAATCTTGACCTTCCCTTTCTCTGCTAAGTCTTACTCAAATCTTATTTATCTTCTCCAACAATAACATCTTCATTTACTCACGATCTTCCCTTTTTTTCGACTCTAAACTCATATTTACTTTCGATATCCTCTTCCCCTTCAAGCCTCATCCTCACCGTCGCTTGCATCGTGCCCCATGGTTTGACATCCAATGCCTACTCTCAAAGCGTCGACTCTGTCATGCTTTTCGAGTCTATCACCGCTCTCTCAGACGTGATTTCCGCTCCTTCACACCGTATCTCCGTGATTCCTATCTTGCTCTTCACCGGTCTCGTATCAACATACTACGTATCAAATGCAACTTCTTCTGGCAGCATAAAATCAACACTTCATTAAATTCTAAGTATCTCTGGCATACTTTTAACTCAATCCTTTCTCGTTCATCTTCGTCTTGAAACATCAATCGCCATAATTATTCGTCATTTCTCCAGATCAAAGTAACCACTTTGCACTATCACATCCCGTCTCCATCCCATCCCACTCTTTTCCACTTCGCCTCATCCTCTCGGAACGCTTTAATCATATCCCTGTATCACCTGTCAAAATTTCATTTGTTCTCATGTACTTGCCCAACAAAACCTCAACTACTACTCGCCTGCCTACCCCATACTTAAATTCATATGGTCATCGATATCCTTTTTCTTCACCACCTTGTTTTACTAGTCCATCCGCAGTCGTATCTTCCTTTCACACTGGAAATCCGCAATCGTTCGTCCCCTCCTTAAGAAACAATCGCTTGACCCCTTACTTCCTTCTAGCTATCGACTCATTTCACTCCTATCTACTATTGCCAAGCACTTAGAGGGCCTAATCTTAATACAGATCAGCGTTTATCTCTCTTCATCAAATCTGTACACTCCATTCCAATCCGATTTCCGCTCTAATCACTCCGCTCATCTTGTTCTAAAAACCGACATGTCCAAAATAAATGCGATACTCCCCCGGCAGCCTAACATACCTCCTTCCCCTCTATATTTTGCATCATCAATCATTCCCGTAGTTCACAATCTCACTTTCTCAGGATTCTATTTCGATGATCACCTTTCCCTTAAATTCTTCGTCCGTGACAAGGTCCGATCGCCTAACTTAATTCTCCATGACATCATCCGTATCCGCCCCTTATCGACTTCTGTTCTTGTATGTCTATTCTTTCATCACTTCTCTTCCCTAAAATCGATTTCTGCGTCAGCCTTTTCGCGAATTCTCCAAAATCCATCATCCTACCCCTACAACGCATATCCTACCCCTACAACGCATAATCAACTCAGCCGTTCAAGTGCTCCTTAGTCTCCGTCGCTTTGACCACACATCCACATATCTTGCTCAACTCTCCTGGCCCACCATCCACATCCGCATCAAACTCCGCCTTCTTCTCGTAACTTTTCGTCTCATCGCTGTCGGCTCCCAATCATTCATCAACCTTCCTTTCTTAGACGACACTCGCCTCACTGAGTGTTATCGATTATTCACCGTCGCCGCTCCCTTCGCCTAAAATCAGCTCCCTATCGACATCCGCCGCGCTCCATCTTTTGTCACATTCAAATACTTGCTCCGTTCTCACCTTCTCGACACATGATTTAGAATTTTGTTTGTCTGTTTTCTTTGTGGTCATGTAAGCGTGCGCCATCACGCATTTGCCGGGTAAAAATAAATATATTTTTTATCTTACTTTTTGCGAATCATTTCGAACATGACCTCGCGGCAGTAATTTCGCTAATCGGCAAACGTAGCAGAGGATAACGTTGTGTCATAAGTATACAGACGTCACTCATGTTGGGTCGTATTCACATCAAAACCGCTTGCAAAACAATATGTAAGCTAAATACGACAATAAAATTCTTAAATTCAATAAATTTATACAAAACCCGCTTTGCTCAATTCAATACAACTATTTTCAAACCAAGTGCCCTTGAGTGCCGAAATAAAATGTGGTCTTTCTTTGTTTATATTTACAGGACACCGGAAAGCGTGCACATTTAAATGCACTTCACATTTTGTTTCCTATTTATGGGTATTACAAAATATGGGTTTGTCTTTATGAGACCTTCAAATCCAAATAAAAATAAAAAAGAAGGGAAGCATTATATTCACCAAGATCTTTAAGCTACTGAATGCAAGAATCTTCGTTTTTACATGGCCCAGACACTAGGGTGACAATATTTAAGGGCATATTGATCTGAAAAGTAAGTAACAAGATGTATATGGAATTAACTCTATGCTATCAACGGACTATTTTTTTCTTACACTTTCCGTAACACTCCTGCGCCTTCCACTTTCTAAAAATAAAAGAAAAAATAAGTAAATAGCGGTTACATAATATTGTACACATCCGGAATGCCATGATCGTTAATCCACTGACGCAGTTGAACTTTAAATTGAGAGAAGTCCTTGGTACATGCTATTTCTCCTGGCAACATGTTCCAGGCGTTTAATGCTCGATGTGAGATCGTAGCCAACTCACTACTTTACCGTGGGGTAACTTAAATAGTTTCAATGGGTGGCCACGACGCGTCTGAGAACAAACTTTAACATAGCATGTGGGAAACCCATCTACACCATTAATCATTCGCCATAATGCAATAAGATCTAGGTAATATAGCCTCTGACCCAAATATGGTATCTTTAGAAATTCAAGCCGCTCACGATATGAATATGATACATCCATACACATTCGAGAACCTCTACGAAGGATTGACTTTAGTCTTTTGAACTCTCCCTTAGTGTACGGAAAAACTGCTTGCATGCAGTACTCTATATGCGGGCGAACAAGAGTGCAGTAAAGCCGTTTGAAAACAAATGGATTAATACGATTAAATGCATGTTTGACGCAGTACATATCTCGCAAAGCCTTGTTATAGGCAAACTCTGTATTTGACTGAGATTTCAATGTCCTATGCACAATGACAACCAGATCTCTATACCTCATGACGACATTAAGAATTGAAGTTTCTAGGCGAAAATGACGGTCATCGCAACGCCTTCCTAATTTCACGTGGCCGCATTTGTCAACATTGATTTTTATACCAGTAGCTTCACTTCATCGGTATATTTCATTAAGGTCTTCCTGCAGGGAAATGCCAAGCGAATCAATATCATCTACATACCATAGTTTGATGTCGTCAGCAAAAGCAAGACAGGGATTCTGAATCCTCAGCAACAAATCATTAAGGAACACAATAAACAGCAGAGTTCCTATTACGGTACCCTGCAGAACACCACACACCACAGTAAACGCGATTGGGAGTGGAAATATGGGTGCCAACTCTCACTCTAAAGAATCGATTATGTAGGAAATCTTGAACCCACTTACACAACATTACAGGAATGCCGTAGTTAAATAGTAATGCTACCAAGCTCTCATGCGGCACTCGATCGAATGCTCTTGAAAAGTCAATGAATACCACATTGATTGATTGGCCGCGACTGATTTCCTCAACCCACATTTCGCGTGAAGTCAATAAGTTAGTTAAGCATGAACGACCAGGGAGGAAACCTTGTTGGAGGAAACCGTGTTGAGAAGACGACATTATTCCGAGTTCCCTCAAGTAATGCCTGATCCGGGTGGCGATCAACTTTTCAAGCACTTTGCATAGAGAACTAGTTAGGCTGATTGGTGTATAGTCAGTACAAGCCGTTGCAATGGTTTTCTTTGGGATCGGAACTACGATGACAATTTTCAGACATCAGGAACACATCCACTGGTCAAACTGTTCTCAAAAATAGCAAGAAGAGAAAGAGCCAAATATCTAGATGAATTCTTTAAGAGAAACGGAGAAATGTCGTCAGGGCCGGAAGAGCTAAATGCGTCAAGCTGATCAAGCTGATTTACAATCTCACTAATCGTTACTGGAAGAAATCGCGAAGATTGCCCTAATGCTACACCATGCGAAGTGATAGAGGCTCTAGGTGAATTATTTGCCGGTAGCAAAAAAGACGTAGCAAGGCATTCCACAATACCACTCTGAGAAGTTATCACACATCTCTCCGCATTAAGGATACACTTGATTTATGTGTAAAGGGTTCTGTTACGACGAACATAAGCCCAGAATAGTTTCGGATTTCGTGTTACATTATTAGCGATAGATGATTCGAACGCATATCGTTTTGTTGCTTTCACTCTAGTACAAAAATTTCGAACATATTTATATCTGGCAGAGAAACTAGATTCAGAACGCTGAAGCTTCCATAAACAATTTCGTAAACTTATTAGTTGTCTGACGTCGGAATCTATCACTGCAGGTGACTTAGCAGCATAAGAGGATTCGCGCATGGGGGCAAGAATATCAGATAATTTATGTAGGTAATCAGTGATCATATTCATTGATAGCTTGTCTGGGTTCATGAAAGTACACGGGAATTGGTTGTAAACTCTCAAAACATCACTTCTCACTTTTGACCAATTACGTTTGAATGTTTTTGAGCTAGGTGGACATAATCTGGAATAAAGGACAGCCGTCAAGGAGAGCAAGCAGTGGTCACTAATCCTAAAGGAGGGATATGATCAACTTTGAATATGTCTCCCATATATATGAAAAACACCAGAGCACGTACCGAATCCGATCTCGAAGTTAAGCAAGTTGGTTCTTGTACGTGCTGAATCAGCATGAGTTCCTCAGCTAGCAACTCAGATATTTCCCTTTCCGTGGAACTACCATCAGAAAAGACAGTGTCTGACCATCTAGATCGTGTAAGATTAAAATCACCCAAAAGAATAAAGTGAGGGGAGGAACATACCGATTGTAAAATATGTTTTAGTTGATCAATGTCTGCAATTACTGACGGAGATCAATACACGACGCAGAAATTCATACTGGTAGCTGAGTGATCGATACGGAAGCATAGAGTCTCAAACGACCCAAAAGGGTCACAAACATTCAACACCTCAGATACGAGGAAATTTTCTCTGACATATTCGGCGACACCGCCACCTCATCTACCTGATATCCTGTCGCTTCGTAGAAGGCGAAATCCAGGAATGTTCACAGTGGTATCGACAATATATTGATGCAACCAGGATTCAGCAACGCAGAAAATGTGATACGAATGAGAAAGCATGTTATACTTCAACTCCACTATTTGATTATTTATTAGTGGAGATAATGAAGTAAAATATCTATTTAATCGAATTTTCAATAGCCTACTGCTATCATCTTCAGGAGTGAAGATGATATAATCTCCTGAAGATGATAACAGTAGGCTATTGGAAATTCGATTAAATAAATATTTTACTTCACTCTCTCCACTAATAAATAATCCAAAATGAGTGAACAATCAATTTATAATATCCACTATTTGAGCAGGCAAATTACGAAGATTAGAATACCCAATCGATAAATAGCGTGTGGGTTGTGGTAAGGGATTACTAGGAACGGTGAATAATTTGTTGAATGAAACTAAGTGGCCCAGATCATAATTGAAACTAACGCTACACAACAGTTCCGATGAATGACTGTTGAAACTACCGTTTCCAGACGAACTAGCGCGATTTGAACTGGATACTGCTAAGTGACGCTGTTGATCGTTATGAGATTCCAAAGAACTACTATGCGCCATTTGACAACCCGAAAATTTCGTATGCATAAGTTCGTTTCACCTTAAGATAGCCGGTTTCGTAATTCTGTGTTTGCTTCTTTTAACTTTAAACGATCTTTGAGACTCAGATCCTTAAGAATACGATGTGGATAATCTTTAAGTCGAAAACCACGTTTGAGCAAAATGTCTGCATGTTTTGCGGAAGACAATACAACTTTCAATAATCTTGGCCCATGACGGTAAGATTACAAGAGACCCTGATGAAGTTGTGAGTATGTTGGTAAAGGCCTTTGATCTTATTTGTCCCACTCCAATTACAGATTTTCGTCCAGATCAAATTCCTGAGACATTCGTCTCCCATATGCCATTAATTTCTCCAGCATAGGTATCACGGGAATTGCGTAAATTATTTTGTTACACGTCGGCTGGGCCGGACGACATTAATCCTTTTATTCTTCAAAAACTCCATGATCTGCTAGCATTCCCATTATCAGAGATGTTTAACATGTCTCTATGTACATCATACATCCCTGATCAGTGGAAGCGATCTCACATTACTCCTATATACAAAAAGGGGAACAGAGAAGACCTGTCCAATTATTGTCCTTTAAGTCTGACAAGCGTTGTATGTAAATGCATTGAAAGGTTCGTGCATAAATACATAACTTCTCATATGGATAGATTTAAACTTCTGCACCCTTCTCAACATGGATTTCGAACTGGTCGATCATGCCTTAGTAATTTAATTATGGCTCGTGAAAATTGGGCAGATGTAGTAGCGGATGGGTGTGGGGTCGATGTAATTTTTATCGATTTTAGCCGGGCGTTTGACCGAGTACCACATGATCCTCTGCTAGTAGTTTTGGCTAAATACGGTATCGATCCCCATGTAGTTCGTTGGATTAGTTCGTTCTTGAAGGGTCGGTCATATCAAGTGAGGCTAGGCAGTAGTGTTTCTTCACAACGTCATGTTTGTGCCGGAGTGCCTCAAGGTACGGTTCTCGGCCCTTTACTGTTCAACATTTTCCTTCAGGATCTGTTATTAAGACTGAGATGCAAAATCCTAGCGTTTGCGGATGACCTCAAGTTATGGCGGTGCATTCAATCGTATCATGACTCTTTTCTGCTCCAGGAAGATTTAGATAATATTGTTAGGTGGAGTAATGAGACAGGACTGATGTTCGAGCGTGACGGATTTCCGGTCGACTGTATTCAGCAAAGCCAGCGAACTACTAAACGAGGTCACTCTCTTACTGTGAGGACCCTGCATCACGGCAAACTCGGAATACTATATCGCCTTTCTCATCGAGCAGTAAGGCTTTGGAACAAACTTCCAGATAATATCATCAACATATCAAATAGAGTGCATTTCAAGAAAACGCTAATTACATGGCTTTGCACAGATTCTATTTTCAATATCGTGTATCCGGATTAAGTTTTTGCTGACATAAAATTGGTTTTACTGTGAGCAGACAAAACAGCTGCATGGCTATAGTCTTGTATGTTATAATAATACAACTTTCAACAATCTTGGTTTCTCTACCACCTTTTTTCCAAGTCGAAACAACTTTGTAACCTTCAGAATAGAAGTTATCTTCTCATCACCTTCTACGAGTAACTTACAGAACGCAGTACGGATGCTGGACACCGTCATTCATACGTGTTTGTGAGTTATTGGCCTTTGATTCAGGGATACCACTAAATAGGACATTGCAAGACCTGTCTGGATGCGAATGGTAGTTTGTGGAAAGAGCGTTGTCCAAAGAAATGATATGACCATTGGAAGGTAAATAATTTCCTGATTTACTCTTATTCTTGTCCTTATGTTTTCCATCGATGGCCCCACTCGAATCGCTACCTCTGATTTCACCCAATTGATGATATGTCGATCAAGCGATTTGTGTAGATTGCAATAGGGGGTTGCGCCATACCCTTCCTTTGTTTACAGCTGGTGTAGTTTGTTCAAGATGAGTGACCGGTTTTTATTTGTTCTGACAGGATGACAGCATTTGAAGTTCGGCATTTGAAGTATTATCGTGTGATGTGTAGATGACAGTGAAAGTAATTCAATATGCGGTTCACATAAGTAAGAAGTTGAACTGTCATCTAATGGCAGATTAACGACAAGATTAACGGGTACAGATGGTCCATACGGTCTTGAAAGACATAAACGTCATTTAAGCTGAGAACGATATATCACAACAATTCACATCACAATCAATATCTTTCACTAGTTTCATTTGGAAGGCCGAAATCATTGTAGCAGAACAAAAGCCGCAATAAAAGTCCTTGCTCTTGAGTGGCGATTCGGTATTTAAAGGAATGTCGACAATAGACTACACTTCACAGCCTTTATTGCAGCATTCGACCTTTAGCCACTTATACGCATTACGATTTTGCGTGATATGTATGGTGTTTGACGCTTTCTTCAAATTTGCTTTCTTCATTGCATGTATATGTAAGTTTAATTAACCAAAAATTTTAACCAGTCCAAGTAGATCAGCAAGTTGTATTGTGAATAGGATCTTTGTGTGTTTAAGCTGTTAAATATTTTTTTCTACACAAATTGCTTTGGAATTGCTAAATTGCTTTGGTATTACTTACAACGTTCGTGAAAAAGTTAGGCTTTTACGTGGATGCTTGATATTTGTAACGTTAATCGATTTACATGTAGAATTGTAAGTAGTTGTTATCAAGATAGTTTAAACTCCAACTTGTACTTAAGATCTTTCTAAGTTCTAAGTATCTCTCAAAGTGATGAGATATCTTAAGATTTCTCGTGGTCTCTCTAGTGATACCACCTATTCTCCTATACTTAAGGTTGTCTTAAAATATCGCTTTTAAGCCTCATCTATACGGTTTACACGTTTTGCACTATTATCTTTTACATATACTATATAATGTTTCTTGATCGGTCGCAATCTGACATTGCCAACCTCGCATCTGGAAGAAAACTTACTCTTGAATGTTCCCTTGAGCAATCAAACAGATTGATGAAAATTTTTGTGTCATCCGACTCCTACCCAGAATTCGATAGAGACCATTTTCCATTATCGGCTTCTCTGACAAACTCTTAATTCAATATCGGCTCCCTATAGTTCAATCGCGAATACGGTCGACTCAGTACTTGATATCCACTCATAACAGTCTTTGGATCTGCTTTCCCTCACTGAATCTTGGTATTTTGATAGTAGTGACGCATACGTTTCTTCGATTATTTTGTCATCGATAAGTCCTGTTCTCAATCATCTGACAGTGTATCTTCCAGTTATAATAGTGGCCTCATCGCTCTCTCATCTTTCTTTACATCTTAACCCTTTAACTACTCATTTTGACCCTTAAATCTTTGAACTTCTTTCTTTCAATATTTCTGTAGGCTTATCCTCGCTAAATATGTATCTTATGTATCGTCCTGATTCTAGTTATCTATCTAATACTTTATTTGCTGAACTATCTGATCTGTCCTCATATATCGGGTTCTCTTCCTTTCCTTCTCTTGTACTGAACGATATCAACATTAGTTTAGACCGTCTTTAGCTTCTTGATTTCCAAAAGCATCACCGAAATAATGCAATTTGTTAGCAAATCCAGTTAATTTACGAGAGATTTGTATTTGCAACACTTGATGAATTTTGCTAATACACTGTACAAACCAAAGAGACTACGAGTATATAAAAGTACTCGTTGTGAGATATTATATGTTTATATCTACGGTAAAATAGCCACCATAAGTTCAATGACATAGTTGTTGAAATCAAATCAGCTAACTGAGTCTACGTATTTAATATAATTATAAAATAAACAAAACATAATAATGCTAAATCAAAATTTAATAATTAAATAATAAAATTAATAATTGTTATAAGATTTTTTATAATTTAAATCAAGTTAAAATAAAAAATTGAAATAAAAGTCATTTTTATGAATTGACTAATAAATAAAAGACTTTGTATAAGAATAAGGATTAGAGGTAATGGTAAATTTAAGATTTTATTCATTTGTCAAAAAAGTAAATAGCGGTAGAGCGAATTCAATATGTAACGAGTTTGCAATATGTTAGAAATTGTTGTAAGTAAAATGGAAATATTAAAATGAGGATATAAATTATAGATTATATGTATATTATTATATATTTTCATATTATAATATTATATAATATATTATTATATTATATTAATATATATTATTTTACGTTTATAAAGATGCTATTTGTTTTATATAATGCTCTGATTACTCAAATATTTTTATGATTTACCAATGTTTCATTTTTAAAATATTTAAATGATTATTAATAAATCATAAATATTATTATGATTTATTTAATTGCATTCAAATTAAAATGCAATTTCATAATTTACTCAACTGTTATAAAAATCAAATAACCAAAAGAATCTGTTGCACAACTAAATCAATGGCTCATAATTCTTAGTTATTTTTCGAATAAATTTTCTAATAATATAAATGGCACATAATAAATAGCTTAAATAATGAAGAGATTTTTATTAGCAATTTCCGCCTTTCGCCTATAGAGAAAAACAAACAATTATAAAGTTCATATTGTAAAGTTCAATTATAAAATTTGATTGTAGAGTTCATTGCAATTTCATCTAGTAGAGTTCATATCGTTAAGCTTCTGATGTAGCTTTCCTACTGTAGAGTTTTTTGCAGAGTCATCTTGTAGAGTTTAATCGTAGAGCTACTGTTATTAACACAGTTTATTGACAAGTCTATGAGTTCATGTAAAGAAGTCAATGAAAAGTCTTGCAGTTCGTGTTGTTATTAGTCGTGAAGTTATTTTCATTGTTGTCTTATAAAAATGCAAGGTGACAATAATAGGGCGTGATTCGACGTTGGGCGTTTACAGATTAGAAAATAAAACAGTTTGTTGAAGAACATTTTTTTCAAGAGTTACAAGTTCCCTCATGCCAAGATGTTCGTAAAAAATCTGAATAGATTTGATATTCGGTGAGACCCAAGCAATATATGGGCATTAATGCAACTTACATGATCAGATAAGACGATCAAAGAACAGTCAAAGTAGCCTATGAAGGTTACGAATTGTGAACGTTGTAAGACACAGAGAGAGTTATGAGTAGAATCAGGTTCATAATTTCAACATTTTGTTCTTCTACTGTCAGTGATTTCGTAGTTGCGTCAGAGAAGATCTATTATACGTTGCGTTGCTGCAGTTACTTACCAAACAGTTCTTACAATGTCGTATAGCATTGGAGCATGAATATACTCTACAAGATTATCTTGTAGAGTATATATGATGTTGCATGAAGCACAATATTTGGATAACATAATGATAAAAATACGAATGATATACAATTGAATAAGTTATTTATCTTTATATAGCTTAACTTCTCGAGATTAAAAATTGGAAAAATTGCCTAAAGATCTGCTTTTAGAATTGTATTCGAAAATTAAGTTTAAAAATATAAACCTTAGATTTTTCACTCCCTTATAGAACTTATAAGTTTACATATTCGTCCCATTTAATTCAACGAATCAAAAAATGTAAGATATTTATAACAAATTATCAAATTTACAAAATAAAAAATTAATTAAAGAAAATGTTAATAATAAATAGTAAACACACAATCATCTTCTGTTTCAGATATATATAATTATAAAAAAAATATTTGCTAAGAAAAACAATTTTTGAAAACAAAAAATTATCATTTCTGTGCTTTAATGTTAAAGGTTTAAAATAATGTTGATAATAAACAAATTAGTTAAAAATATATAACAGCTCATAAAAATACTTTGAATAATAACTTCGATTACTAAATAAATCTGTTTTCTTTTGAAACAATAGCTGTGACAATGTGTATGACAATATATATATCGAGTTTGAAAAAAGTAACTGCCACGACGCCTTAACGACACCGAAGCCAACACTGGGTAAATAAATAATAAATTTTCAGCAATAGCTGCATAAAAGACATTAAATTTCTTTCTTGTAATCTAAATTTCAAACAAAATTTATCATTGTCATCGTCGTTTTAGCGAAGACATCGACTACAATAACTTCATCAATCGAAATGAAGTAAGTTTCAAGTACAACTTCTGTTTAGTACTTTCCGGATAGAAACAAAATATTTGCTAAGAAAAATAAGTTTTGAAAACATTAATTATTATTTCTGCGCTTTAATGTTAAAGGTTTAAAATAATGTTGATAATAAACAAATTAGTTAAAAATATATAAAAGCTCATAAAAAAACTTTGAATAATATCTTCGATTACTAAATAAATCTGTTTTCTTTTGAAACAATAGCTGTGACAATGTGTATGACAATGTATATATCGAGTTCGAAAAAAGTAACTGCCACGACGCCTTAACGACACCGAAGCCAACGCTGGGTATATTAATAATAAATTTCTTGCAATAGCTGTATAAAAACATTAAATTTCTTTCTTGTAATCTAAATTTCAAACAAAATTTATCATTGTCATCGTCGTTTTAGCGAAGACATCGACTACAATATCTTCAACAATCGAAAAGAAGTAAGTTTCAAGTACAACTACACTTTGGTACTTTCCGGATAGAAACAAAATATTTGCTAAGAAAAACAATTTTTGGAAACATTAATTATTCTTTCGGCGCTTTAAAGTGTAAGGTTTAAAATAATGTTGATAATAAACAAATCAGTTAAAAATAAAAAAGTTCATAAAAAAACTTTGAATAATATCTTCGATTACTAAATAAATCTGTTTTCTTTTGAAACAATAGCTGTGACAATGTGTATGACAATATATATATCGAGTTTGAAAAAAGTAATTGCCACGACGCCATAACAACAGCGAAGCCAACACTGGGTATATTAATAATAAATTTCTTGAAATAGCTGTATAAAAACATTAAATTTCTTTCTTGTAATCTAAATTTCAAATAAAATTTATCATTGTCATCGTCGTTTTAGCGAAGACATCGACTACAATATCTTCAACAATCGAAAAGAAGTAAGTTTCAAGTACAACTACACTTTTGTACTTTCCGGATATAAACAAAATATTTGTTAAGAAAAACAATTTTTGAAAACATAAATTATTATTTCTGCGCTTTAATGTTAAAGCTTTAAAATAATGTTGATAATAAACAAATTAGTAAAAAAAATATATAACAGCTAATAAAAAAAACTTTGAATAATATCTTCGATTACTAAATAAATCTGTTTTCTTTTGAAACAATAGCTGTGACAATGTGTATGACAATATATATATCGAGTTTGAAAAAAGTAATTGCCACGACGCCATAACAACAGCGAAGCCAACAATGGGTATATTAATAATAAATTTCTTGAAATAGCTGTATAAAAACAAAATTTCTTTCTTGTAATCTAAATTTCAAACAAAATTTATCATTGTCATCGTCGTTTTAGCGAAGACATCGACTACAATATCTTCAACAATTGAAATGAAGTAAGTTTCAAGTACAACTTCCGTTTAGTACTTTCCGAATAGAAACAAAATATTCGCTAAAAAAATAAGTTTTGAAAACATTAATAATTATTTCTGCGCTTTAATGTTAAAGGTTTAAAATAATGTTGATAATGAACAAATAAGTTAAAAATAAAAAAGTTAAAAAAAAACTTTGAATAATATCTTCGATTACTAAAAAAATCTATTTTCTTTTGAAACAATAGCTGTAACAATATGTATGACAATGTATATATTGAGTTTGAAAAAAGTAATTGCCACGACGCCATAACAACAGCGAAGCCAACACTGGGTATATTAATAATGAATTTCTTGCAATGGCTGTATTAAAACATTAAATTTCTTTCTTGTAATCTAAATTTCAAACAAAATTTATCATTGTCATCGTCGTTTTAGCGAAGACATCGACTACAATATCTTCAACAATCGAAAAGAAGTAAGTTTCAAGTACAAGTTCCGTTTAGTACTTTCCGAATAGAAACAAAACATTCGCTAAGAAAAATAAGTTTTAAAAACATTAATTATTATTTCTGCGCTTTAATTTTAAAGGTTTAAAATAATGTTGATAATAAACAAATTAGTTTAAAATATATAAAAGCTCATAAAGAAACTTTGAATAATATCTTCGATTACTAAATAAATCTGTTTTCTTTTGAAACAATAGCTGTGACAATGTGTATGACAATATATATATCGAGTTTGAAAAAAGTAATTGCCACGACGCCATAACAACAGCGAAGCCAACACTGGGTATATTAATAATGAATTTCTTGCAATGGCTGTATTAAAACATTAAATTTTATTCTTGTAATCTAAATTTCAAACAAAATTTATCATTGTCATCGTCGTTTTAGCGAAGACATCGACTACAATATCTTCAACAATCGAAAAGAAGTAAGTTTCAAGTACAACTACAATTTAGTACTTTCAGGATAGAAACAAAATATTTGCTAAGAAAAACAATTTTTGAAAACATTAATTAAACTTTCGGCGCTTTAATGTTAAAGGTTTTAAATAATGTTGATAAGAAACAAATTAGTTAAAAAAAAGGTCATAAAAAAATTTTGAATAATATCTTCGATTACTAAATAAATCTGTTTTCTTTTGAAACAATAGCTGTGACAATGTGTATGACAATATATATATCGAGTTTGAAAAAAGTAATTGCCACGACGCCATATCAACAGCGAAGCCAACACTGAGTATATTAATAATAAATTTCTTGAAATAGCTGTATAAAAACATTAAATTTCTTTCTTGTAATCTAAATTTCAAACAAAATTTATCATTGTCATCGTCGTTTTAGCGAAGACATCGACTACAATATCTTCAACAATAGAAATGAAGTAAGTTTCAAGTACAACTTCCGTTTAGTACTTTCCGGATAGAAACAAAATATTTGTTAAGAAAAACAATTTTTGAAAGCATAAATTATTATTTCTGCGCTTTAATGTTAAAGGTTTAAAATAATGTTGATAATAAACAAATTAGTTACAAATATATAAAAGCTCATAAAAAAACTTTGAATAATATCTTCGATTACTAAATAAATCTGTTTCTTTTGAAACAATAGCTGTGACAATGTGTATGACAATGTATATATCGAGTTTGAAAAAAGTAATTGCCACGACGCCATAACAACAGCGAAGCCAACACTGGGTATATTAATAATGAATTTCTTGCAATGGCTGTATTAAAACATTAAATTTTATTCTTGTAATCTAAATTTCAAACAAAATTTATCATTGTCATCGTCGTTTTAGCGAAGACATCGACTACAATATCTTCAACAATCGAAAAGAAGTAAGTTTCAAGTACAAGTTCCGTTTAGTACTTTCCGAATAGAAACAAAACATTCGCTAAGAAAAATAAGTTTTAAAAACATAAATTATTATTTCTGCGCTTTAATTTTAAAGGTTTAAAATAATGTCGATAATAAACAAATCAGTTAAAAATAAAAAAGTTCATAAAAAAACTTTGAATAATATCTTCGATTACTAAATAAATCTGTTTTCTTTTGAAACAATAGCTGTGACAATGTGTATGACAATGTATATATCGAGTTTGAAAAAAGTAATTGCCACGACGCCATAACAACAGCGAAGCCAACACTTGGTATATTAATAATAAATTTCTTGCAATAGCTGTATAAAAACATTAAATTTCTTTATTGTAATCTAAATTTAAAACAAAATTTAAGAATGTCATCGTCGTTTTAGCGAAGACATCGACTACAATATCTTCAACAATCGAAAAGAAGTAAGTTTCAAGTACAAGTTCCGTTTAGTACTTTCCGAATAGAAACAAAACATTCGCTAAGAAAAATAAGTTTTAAAAACATTAATTATTATTTCTGCGCTTTAATTTTAAAGGTTTAAAATAATGTTGATAATAAACAAATTAGTTTAAAATATATAAAAGCTCATAAAGAAACTTTGAATAATATCTTCGATTACTAAATAAATCTGTTTTCTTTTGAAACAATAGCTGTGACAATGTGTATGACAATATATATATCGAGTTTGAAAAAAGTAATTGCCACGACGCCATAACAACAGCGAAGCCAACACTGGGTATATTAATAATGAATTTCTTGCAATGGCTGTATTAAAACATTAAATTTTATTCTTGTAATCTAAATTTCAAACAAAATTTATCATTGTCATCGTCGTTTTAGCGAAGACATCGACTACAATATCTTCAACAATCGAAAAGAAGTAAGTTTCAAGTACAACTACAATTTAGTACTTTCAGGATAGAAACAAAATATTTGCTAAGAAAAACAATTTTTGAAAACATTAATTAAACTTTCGGCGCTTTAATGTTAAAGGTTTTAAATAATGTTGATAAGAAACAAATTAGTTAAAAAAAAGGTCATAAAAAAATTTTGAATAATATCTTCGATTACTAAATAAATCTGTTTTCTTTTGAAACAATAGCTGTGACAATGTGTATGACAATATATATATCGAGTTCGAAAAAAGTAATTGCCACGACGCCATATCAACAGCGAAGCCAACACTGAGTATATTAATAATAAATTTCTTGAAATAGCTGTATAAAAACATTAAATTTCTTTCTTGTAATCTAAATTTCAAACAAAATTTATCATTGTCATCGTCGTTTTAGCGAAGACATCGACTACAATATCTTCAACAATAGAAATGAAGTAAGTTTCAAGTACAACTTCCGTTTAGTACTTTCCGGATAGAAACAAAATATTTGTTAAGAAAAACAATTTTTGAAAGCATAAATTATAATTTCTGCGCTTTAATGTTAAAGGTTTAAAATAATGTTGATAATAAACAAATTAGTTACAAATATATAAAAGCTCATAAAAAAACTTTGAATAATATCTTCGATTACTAAATAAATCTGTTTCTTTTGAAACAATAGCTGTGACAATGTGTATGACAATGTATATATCGAGTTTGAAAAAAGTAATTGCCACGACGCCATAACAACAGCGAAGCCAACACTGGGTATATTAATAATGAATTTCTTGCAATGGCTGTATTAAAACATTAAATTTTATTCTTGTAATCTAAATTTCAAACAAAATTTATCATTGTCATCGTCGTTTTAGCGAAGACATCGACTACAATATCTTCAACAATCGAAAAGAAGTAAGTTTCAAGTACAAGTTCCGTTTAGTACTTTCCGAATAGAAACAAAACATTCGCTAAGAAAAATAAGTTTTAAAAACATAAATTATTATTTCTGCGCTTTAATTTTAAAGGTTTAAAATAATGTCGATAATAAACAAATCAGTTAAAAATAAAAAAGTTCATAAAAAAACTTTGAATAATATCTTCGATTACTAAATAAATCTGTTTTCTTTTGAAACAATAGCTGTGACAATGTGTATGACAATGTATATATCGAGTTTGAAAAAAGTAATTGCCACGACGCCATAACAACAGCGAAGCCAACACTTGGTATATTAATAATAAATTTCTTGCAATAGCTGTATAAAAACATTAAATTTCTTTATTGTAATCTAAATTTAAAACAAAATTTAAGAATGTCATCGTCGTTTTAGCGAAGACATCGACTACAATATCTTCAACAATCGAAAAGAAGTAAGTTTCAAGTACAAGTTCCGTTTAGTACTTTCCGAATAGAAACAAAACATTCGCTAAGAAAAATAAGTTTTAAAAACATTAATTATTATTTCTGCGCTTTAATTTTAAAGGTTTAAAATAATGTTGATAATAAACAAATTAGTTTAAAATATATAAAAGCTCATAAAGAAACTTTGAATAATATCTTCGATTACTAAATAAATCTGTTTTCTTTTGAAACAATAGCTGTGACAATGTGTATGACAATATATATATCGAGTTTGAAAAAAGTAATTGCCACGACGCCATAACAACAGCGAAGCCAACACTGGGTATATTAATAATGAATTTCTTGCAATGGCTGTATTAAAACATTAAATTTTATTCTTGTAATCTAAATTTCAAACAAAATTTATCATTGTCATCGTCGTTTTAGCGAAGACATCGACTACAATATCTTCAACAATCGAAAAGAAGTAAGTTTCAAGTACAACTACAATTTAGTACTTTCAGGATAGAAACAAAATATTTGCTAAGAAAAACAATTTTTGAAAACATTAATTAAACTTTCGGCGCTTTAATGTTAAAGGTTTTAAATAATGTTGATAAGAAACAAATTAGTTAAAAAAAAGGTCATAAAAAAATTTTGAATAATATCTTCGATTACTAAATAAATCTGTTTTCTTTTGAAACAATAGCTGTGACAATGTGTATGACAATATATATATCGAGTTTGAAAAAAGTAATTGCCACGACGCCATATCAACAGCGAAGCCAACACTGAGTATATTAATAATAAATTTCTTGAAATAGCTGTATAAAAACATTAAATTTCTTTCTTGTAATCTAAATTTCAAACAAAATTTATCATTGTCATCGTCGTTTTAGCGAAGACATCGACTACAATATCTTCAACAATAGAAATGAAGTAAGTTTCAAGTACAACTTCCGTTTAGTACTTTCCGGATAGAAACAAAATATTTGTTAAGAAAAACAATTTTTGAAAGCATAAATTATAATTTCTGCGCTTTAATGTTAAAGGTTTAAAATAATGTTGATAATAAACAAATTAGTTACAAATATATAAAAGCTCATAAAAAAACTTTGAATAATATCTTCGATTACTAAATAAATCTGTTTCTTTTGAAACAATAGCTGTGACAATGTGTATGACAATGTATATATCGAGTTTGAAAAAAGTAATTGCCACGACGCCATAACAACAGCGAAGCCAACACTGGGTATATTAATAATGAATTTCTTGCAATGGCTGTATTAAAACATTAAATTTTATTCTTGTAATCTAAATTTCAAACAAAATTTATCATTGTCATCGTCGTTTTAGCGAAGACATCGACTACAATATCTTCAACAATCGAAAAGAAGTAAGTTTCAAGTACAAGTTCCGTTTAGTACTTTCCGAATAGAAACAAAACATTCGCTAAGAAAAATAAGTTTTAAAAACATTAATTATTATTTCTGCGCTTTAATTTTAAAGGTTTAAAATAATGTTGATAATAAACAAATCAGTTAAAAATAAAAAAGTTCATAAAAAAACTTTGAATAATATCTTCGATTACTAAATAAATCTGTTTTCTTTTGAAACAATAGCTGTGACAATGTGTATGACAATGTATATATCGAGTTTGAAAAAAGTAATTGCCACGACGCCATAACAACAGCGAAGCCAACACTTGGTATATTAATAATAAATTTCTTGCAATAGCTGTATAAAAACATTAAATTTCTTTATTGTAATCTAAATTTAAAACAAAATTTAAGAATGTCATCGTCGTTTTAGCGAAGACATCGACTACAATATCTTCAACAATCGAAATGAAGTAAGTTTCAAGTACAACTACACTTTGGTACTTTAGGATAGAAACAAAATATTTGCTAAGAAAAACAATTTTTGGAAACATTAATTATTCTTTCTGCGCCTTAATGTTAAAGGTTTAAAATAATGTTGATAATAAACAAATTAGTTAAAAATAAAAAAGTTCATAAAAAAACTTTGAATAATATCTTCGATTACTAAATAAATCTGTTTTCTTTTGAAACAATAGCTGTGACAATGTGTATGACAATATATATATCGAGTTTGAAAAAAGTAATTGCCACGACGCCATAACAACAGCGAAGCCAACACTGGGTATATTAATAATAAATTTTTAGCAATAGCTGTATAAAAAACATTAAATTTCTTGCTTGTAAACTAAATGTCAAACAAAATTTATCAATGCCATCGTCGTTTTAGTGAAGACATCGACTACAATATCTTCAACAATCGAAATGAAGTAAGTTTCAAGTACAACTTCCGTTTAGTACTTTCCGGATAGAAACAAAATATTTGTTAAGAAAAACAATTTTTGAAAGCATTAATTATTATTTCTGCGCTTTAATGTGTAAGGTTTAAAATAATGTTGATAAGAAACAAATTAGTTAAAAATATATAAAAGCTCATAAAAAAACTTTGAATAATATCTTCGATTACTAAATAAATCTGTTTCTTTTGAAACAATAGCTGTGACAATGTGTATGACAATGTATATATCGAGTTTGAAAAAAGTAATTGCCACGACGCCATAACAACAGCGAAGCCAACACTAGGTATATTAATAATAAATGTTTAGCAATAGCTGTATAAAAACATTAAATTTCTTGCTTGTAAACTAAATGTCAAACAAAATTTATCAATGCCATCGTCGTTTTAGTGAAGACATCGACTACAATATCTTCAACAATCGAAATGAAGTAAGTTTCAAGTACAACTTCCGTTTAGTACTTTCCGGATAGAAACAAAATATTTGCTAAGAAAAACAATTTTTGAAAACATTAATTATTCTTTCGGCGCTTTAATGTTTAAGGTTTAAAATAATGTTGATAATAAACAAATTAGTTAAAAAAAGGTCATAAAAAAACTTTGAATAATATCTTCGATTACTAAATAAATCTGTTTTCTTTTGAAACAATAGCTGTGACAATGTGTATGACAATATATATATCGAGTTTGAAAAAAGTAATTGCCACGACGCCATAACAACAGCGAAGCCAACACTGGGTATATTAATAATAAATTTCTTGAAATAGCTGTATAAAAACAAAATTTCTTTCTTGTAATCTAAATTTCAAACAAAATTTATCAATGTCATCGTCGTTTTAGCGAAGACATCGACTACAATATCTTCAACAATCGAAATGAAGTAAGTTTCAAGTACAACTTCCGTTTAGTACTTTCCGGATAGAAACAATATATTTGCTAAGAAAAACAATTTTTGAAAACATTAATTATTCTTTCGGCGCTTTAATGTGTAAGGTTTAAAATAATGTTGATAATAAACAAATTAGTTAAAAAAAGGTCATAAAAAATTTTGAATAATATCTTCGATTACTAAATAAATCTGTTTTCTTTTGAAACAATAGCTGTGACAATGTGTATGACAATGTATATATCGAGTTTGAAAAAAGTAATTGCCACGACGCCATAACAACAGCGAAGCCAACACTGGGTATATTAATAATAAATTTCTTGCAATAGCTGTATAAAAACATTAAATTTCTTTATTGTAATCTAAATTTCAAACAAAATTTATCAATGTCATCGTCGTTTTAGCGAAGACATCGACTACAATATCTTCAACAATCGAAATGAAGTAAGTTTCAAGTACAACTACACTTTGGTACTTTTCGGATAGAAACAAAATATTTGCTAAGAAAAACAATTTTTGAAAACATAAATTATTATTTCTGCGCTTTAATGTTAAGTGTATAAGCTTTTGAATTTTGCTTTGTTTGAGGTAATAAATCGTTTTGCTAAAATTGTCAGTTATCATATTTTATTGTATGTTTTTAATTTTTGTCATATTTTATTGTATGTTTTAAAAATGAACATGTTATTTATTATTTGCATGACAAATCATAAATTTATAATGTGTTTCGATAATCTCTTTTTTTAAAATAGTGTTTTAAGCATATCATTTTTCATTTTATTTATATACTTTGTTAGTTTATTTCTTTTTTAAAATTATCGATTATTAAAATATCGAATTTTAAAAAATTTGCATTTTCTACTTAAATCGCTTTTTTTTGCAGCTGCAAAAAAAATTTTAACAGCTTAAATACCCACAAATTACAGTCTCTGATAAACATACAAACTCATCAAATTACAATTGTATACAATAAAATAACATACAACAGTTACAAACTTACCTTGGCAATTACAAACTTACTTACAATGTTACCAAACACAATGGCGTACGATGGGCAAGATCAAAATGATATTATCAGAGGTAGGCGGCCATGTCGCATCTGCCAGAGGGACATCGTTTTGACAACTAATGGATGCTTCCGCTTTCATAAGTTCAGAGGTTCTAGGTGTGCAGGTTCGGACGAGATTTTCGGCTGTTTCAACCATGCTTCCAAGGTCCAGCCAAATGAGGCCACGATTTTGATGCTCTTCGCAAAATCGTGCTTCAGTGGCCCAATGCCCACAATATGCAAAGGTCGATATAAGCTCGAGAAGCACATTTGCGAATCAATAAGAGCCTACGCGACAACCGCCTCAACGGATGTGCTATCCATGATACAAACGCCACACAAATATGCAAACCGTAAACTAAACGGCAATTCAGAAATTGCTTGTATCAACTAGCTAAGCATGGGAATTACGGTAAAGCACTCCAGCGTTTGATTTCAGGAGGAAAAGTGTGCCATCTATTAATCATTTATTTTTATTTTGTCATATTTTTTTGTTTATAAACGCCAGCCATCTGATTTTGCAAATAAACTGAAATTTAATTATTTTGAGGAAATACTATCAGTTGTGGTTGTTTAATATTCGTCTTCTCATTTAATGATGTGATTTTATTATATGCCTTATTCTTTTATATTTATGTTTTTATTTTACAAAAATTGTCCGACAATAAAATATAGATATTTTAAAAATTTGCGTTTGTTATTCTTTTATAATTTTACAAATTTTCTGACTTTTTTGTTAAGCGCTAATGTAATTATTTCTATTTGTTTCTTAATATTTTAAGTTTTTACGATTTTTCAATTTATATTAAAGATTATATATTTAAAGGATTACGCTTTAATCTAATTAAAAATAGTACGAAAATATTTATTTTGATTTTGTTTAGCGGTAATGTTACCTCACTTACAGATAAAACTGGTGGTTTAGGTAAGAACCGAGTTTTAGTTGCTTGTTTGTAAGTAACTTTGTTGATGGAATTAAGCATTTTTGTCTGAACATTTGTGTGAACATCTTTTGTTATCGAAATATTTATTGTTTGTTTAAAATTGTAGCATATCTTTAAATCGTATTTCACTGATTGTTTAAAATTTAATTATTTTTCCTAGCTATGTGTTAGTTTTATTTATGTATTTATTAAAATTTATTATTATGCTTTGTATATTTAGTTTCTGGAAGTACCGGGAAGACAGACTTTCCTTACGGGTACTAAAATAATTTACTTTAAATATTGCTAAGTATTTACTATTTTGTATTTTTCTTTAAATGAAAATAAATTTTTCAGGTGGTTAGATAAACTTTGTGTCCAATTGTTTGATTATGTATTTTTGTTTACTTATTATTGACAAAGGTAGATTATTCGCAGTACGAATAAAAATTCTGGCTTACAAATTGTCAATATTGTAATTTTGTGATTTAGTGGAAATCAATCATCTTTTTCAGCCGGCTCTGGAGGTACAGGTATGCATATTGAACCTTTAAATTTATCCGATAGGTATAATTTGTTGTATATAATTGTCTTTAAATGATAACCTTGTTAGCATCATTTTATTTAATAAAAAATTAATTCTCACCTTTTTCATATGTAGTCACAGCTTTTATTAAATTTTGTTTGTAACATTTTTATTAAACATTGTTTTTTAACATTTAATGTTTTTTGATTTGTAATATGTACTTAATCAATATGTCTTAATTGTTTAGGGTTGCCTGGCGGCAGTTCTACCGATTCTCATTACGGGTATGTGCAATACATTTGTAATTTTGCGCTTTTTTATAATCATTACTTTGCACTAATTGACATAATATATATTCACTTTATTATACTTTTTTAAAATTATCGATTATTAAAATATACGAGTTTAAAAAATTTGCATTTTCTACTTTGTTATAATTTTAAAAATTTTAAAGGATTTTTTGTCATCTATTTTTTTAAAGATGACGAATAATATTATTAACAAATATTAATAAATATTAATATTTTTTATATATGTGTGCCATCTATTAATCATTTATTTTTATTTTGTCATATTTTTTTTTGTTTATAAACGCCAGCCATCTGATTTTGCAAATAAACTGAAATTTAATTATTTTGAGGAAATACTATCAGTTGTGGTTGTTTAATATTCGTCTTTTCATTTAATAATGTGATTTTATTATATGCTTTATTCTTTTATTTATATGTTTTTATTTTACAAAAATTGTCCGACAATAAAATATAGATATTTTAAAAATTTGCGTTTGTTATTCTTTTATAATTTTACAAATTTTCTGACTTTTTTGTTAAGCGCTAATGTAATTATTTGTATTTGTTTCTTAATATTTTAGTTTTTACGATTTTACAATTTATATTAAAGATTTTATATTAAAAGGATTACGATTTAATCTAATTAAAAATAGTACGAAAATATTTATTTTGATTTTGTTTAGCGGTAATGTTACCTCACTTACAGATAAAACTGGTGGTTTAGGTAAGAACCGAGTTTTAGTTGCTTGTTTGTAAGTAACTTTGTTGATGGAATTAAGCATTTTTGTCTTAACATTTGTGTGAACATCTTTTGTTATCGAAATATTTATTGTTTGTTTAAAATTGGAGCATATCTTTAAATCGTATTTCACTGATTGTTTAAAATTCAATTATTTTTCCTAGCTATTTGTTAGTTTTATTTATGTATTTATTAAAATTTATTATTATGCTTTGTATATTTAGTATCTGGAAGTACCGGGAAGACAGACTTTCCTTACGGGTACTAAAATATTTTACTTTAAATATTTCTAATTATTCACTAATTTGTATTTTTCTTGAAATGAAATTAAATTTTTCAAGTGGTTAGATAAATTTTGTGTCCAATTGTTTGATTATGTATTTTTGTTTACTTATTATTGACAAAGGTAGATTATTCGCAGTATGAATTAAAATTCTGGTTTACAAATTGTCAATATTGTAATTTTGTGATTTAGTGGAAATCAATCATCTTTTTCAGCCGGCTCTGGAGGTACAGGTATGCACATTGAACCTTTTAATTTGTCCGATATGTATAATTTGTTGTATATAATTGTCTTTAAATGATAACCTTGTTAGCATCATTTTATTTAATAAAAAATTAATTCTCACCTTTTTCATATGTAGTCACAGCTTTTATTAAATTTTGTTTGTAACATTTTTATTAAACATTGTTTTTTAAACTTTTTATGTTTTTTGATTTGTAATATGTACTTAATCAATATGTCTTAATTGTTTAGGGTTGCCTGGCGGCAGTTCTACCGATTCTCATTACGGGTATGTGCAATACATTTGTAATTTTGCGCTTTTTTATAATCATTACTATGCACTAATTGACATAATATATATTCGTTGCTTTATTATACGACGGCTTATTGATAAAGCAAGAAAACAGGAATTTCATTATTAGCTCTATAGATTAGTAATTGATAAATTTTGTACTTAAGTCTTCTCATTTATTAATGTGTTAAAAGCTTATATTTATTCGTTTTTTTGTATAATTTGTTGTTTAATTTGTTTTACAAAAATTATTGGTCATAAAAATGTATATAATTTGAAACAGTTTGCGTTTGCAACCTGTTAAAATTTTAGAAATGTTCTGGTTTATTCTTTGCAATCTATTAATGTAATTGTTGCTATTTACTTCTTTATATTTGAGTCTTAATATTTTATCAATTCATATTTACGAAGTATCATAATTAAAATTACGTTTTTTACATTGACATTTTACGAAAATATTTACTTTGTCCTCTTTAGCGGCAATGCTACCTCACTTACAGATAAAACTGGCGGTTTAGGTAAGTACGTGTTTTATATTATTTGTAAGTGATGGTTATTAAATGATGCTTTTTTATCTTAAAATTTGTGAACGTCTTCTAATATAGAAATATTTTGAATTGTTGGAATTTGTTTGCTTATTCTATAAACTTATTTAAATGATTGTTTAATGTTTATAAAAATTTTTTCGAACTGAACTCATTATAATTTGTATTTATTTTAACTTATTCGAATGTTTTCTAAATTTAGTTTCTGGTAGTACAGGAAAAACAGACATTCCGTACGGGTAATAAAATATTTTACTTTTAATAAACAATGTATTTAACATTTTACTTTTATCTTGATATGATTAAACAAGTAAAATAAATATAGTGATTAGATAAATTTTCATAAAAAGTTATATATTTGTTTTTGTTTACAAGTTTTTTTGGATATGTAAATTGTTCTCAATTTGAACCAATATGCTTTTCCAAATAAACATTTTTATAATTTTGTGATTTAGTGGAAATCAATCATCTTTTTCAGCCGGCTCTGGTGGTACAGGTATGAACGTTGTATCTTGAATTTACTCAACACGTATAATTTTTTGTATATAATTTGCTTAAACTATAATTTTGATGTCAATGGTTTGAGTAAATCAAATATTTTTATACAGCTTTCTAATGTGTAGTCACGTCGTTCATTTAATTTAATGGCTTTCATTTTTTTAATTTTATTTTATAAAGTTTAAATGTCTTTTTATTTATATATATAATTAACAATGCTTTTGTTGTTTAGGGTTGCCTGGTGTCAGTACTACCGAATCACCTTACGGGTATGTGTATAAGCTTTTGAATTTTGCTGCTTTCGAGGTAATAAATCGTTTTGCTAAAATTGTCAGTTGTCATATTTTATTGTATGTTTTTGATTTTTGTCATATTTTATTGTATGTTTTAAAAATGAACATTTTATTAATTATTTGCATGATAGATTATAAATATATAATGTGTTTCGAAAATCTCTTTTTTTAAAATAGTGTTTTAAGCATATTTTTTTTCATTTTATATATATTCTTTGTTAGTTTATTTCTTTTTTAAAATTATCGATTATTAAAATATAGAAGTTTAAAAAATTTGCATTTTCTACTTTGTTATAATTTTAAAAATTTTAAAGGATTTTTTGTCATCTATTTTTTTAAAGATGACGAATAATATTTTTAACAAATATTAATAAATATTAATATTTTTTATATATGTGTGCCATCTATTAATCATTTATTTTTATTTTGTCATATTTTTTTTGTTTATAAACGCCAGCCATCTGATTTTGCAAATAAACTGAAATTTAATTATTTTGAGGAAATACTATCAGTTGTGGTTGTTTAATATTCGTCTTTTCATTTAATAATGTGATTTTATTATATGCTTTATTCTTTTATTTATATGTTTTTATTTTACAAAAATTGTCCGACAATAAAATATAGATATTTTAAAAATTTGCGTTTGTTATTCTTTTATAATTTTACAAATTTTCTGACTTTTTTGTTAAGCGCTAATGTAATTATTTGTATTTGTTTCTTAATATTTTAGTTTTTACGATTTTACAATTTATATTAAAGATTTTATATTAAAAGGATTACGATTTAATCTAATTAAAAATAGTACGAAAATATTTATTTTGATTTTGTTTAGCGGTAATGTTACCTCACTTACAGATAAAACTGGTGGTTTAGGTAAGAACCGAGTTTTAGTTGCTTGTTTGTAAGTAACTTTGTTGATGGAATTAAGCATTTTTGTCTGAACATTTGTGTGAACATCTTTTGTTATCGAAATATTTATTGTTTGTTTAAAATTGGAGCATATCTTTAAATCGTATTTCACTGATTGTTTAAAATTCAATTATTTTTCCTAGCTATTTGTTAGTTTTATTTATGTATTTATTAAAATTTATTATTATGCTTTGTATATTTAGTATCTGGAAGTACCGGGAAGACAGACTTTCCTTACGGGTACTAAAATATTTTACTTTAAATATTTCTAATTATTCACTAATTTGTATTTTTCTTGAAATGAAATTAAATTTTTCAAGTGGTTAGATAAATTTTGTGTCCAATTGTTTGATTATGTATTTTTGTTTACTTATTATTGACAAAGGTAGATTATTCGCAGTATGAATTAAAATTCTGGTTTACAAATTGTCAATATTGTAATTTTGTGATTTAGTGGAAATCAATCATCTTTTTCAGCCGGCTCTGGAGGTACAGGTATGCACATTGAACCTTTTAATTTGTCCGATATGTATAATTTGTTGTATATAATTGTCTTTAAATGATAACCTTGTTAGCATCATTTTATTTAATAAAAAATTAATTCTCACCTTTTTCATATGTAGTCACAGCTTTTATTAAATTTTGTTTGTAACATTTTTATTAAACATTGTTTTTTAAACTTTTTATGTTTTTTGATTTGTAATATGTACTTAATCAATATGTCTTAATTGTTTAGGGTTGCCTGGCGGCAGTTCTACCGATTCTCATTACGGGTATGTGCAATACATTTGTAATTTTGCGCTTTTTTATAATCATTACTATGCACTAATTGACATAATATATATTCGTTGCTTTATTATACGACGGCTTATTGATAAAGCAAGAAAACAGGAATTTCATTATTAGCTCTATAGATTAGTAATTGATAAATTTTGTACTTAAGTCTTCTCATTTATTAATGTGTTAAAAGCTTATATTTATTCGTTTTTTTGTATAATTTGTTGTTTAATTTGTTTTACAAAAATTATTGGTCATAAAAATGTATATAATTTGAAACAGTTTGCGTTTGCAACCTGTTAAAATTTTAGAAATGTTCTGGTTTTTTTCTTTGCAATCTATTAATGTAATTGTTGCTATTTACTTCTTTATATTTGAGTCTTAATATTTTATCAATTCATATTTACGAAGTATCATAATTAAAATTACGTTTTTTACATTGACATTTTACGAAAATATTTACTTTGTCCTCTTTAGCGGCAATGCTACCTCACTTACAGATAAAACTGGCGGTTTAGGTAAGTACGTGTTTTATATTATTTGTAAGTGATGGTTATTAAATGATGCTTTTTTATCTTAAAATTTGTGAACGTCTTCTAATATAGAAATATTTTGAATTGTTGGAATTTGTTTGCTTATTCTATAAACTTATTTAAATGATTGTTTAATGTTTATAAAAATTTTTTCGAATTGAACTCATTATAATTTGTATTTATTTTAACTTATTCGAATGTTTTCTAAATTTAGTTTCTGGTAGTACAGGAAAAACAGACATTCCGTACGGGTAATAAAATATTTTACTTTTAATAAACAATGTATTTAACATTTTACTTTTATCTTGATATGATTAAACAAGTAAAATAAATATAGTGATTAGATAAATTTTCATAAAAAGTTATATATTTGTTTTTGTTTACAAGTTTTTTTGGATATGTAAATTGTTCTCAATTTGAACCAATATGCTTTTCCAAATAAACATTTTTATAATTTTGTGATTTAGTGGAAATCAATCATCTTTTTCAGCCGGCTCTGGTGGTACAGGTATGAACGTTGTATCTTGAATTTACTCAACACGTATAATTTTTTGTATATAATTTGCTTAAACTATAATTTTGATGTCAATGGTTTGAGTAAATCAAATATTTTTAAAAAGCATTCTAATGTGTAGTCACGTCGTTCATTTAATTTAATGGCTTTCATTTTTTTAATTTTATTTTATAAAGTTTAAATGTCTTTTTATTTATATATATAATTAACAATGCTTTTGTTGTTTAGGGTTGCCTGGTGTCAGTACTACCGAATCACCTTACGGGTATGTGTATAAGCTTTTGAATTTTGCTGCTTTCGAGGTAATAAATCGTTTTGCTAAAATTGTCAGTTGTCATATTTTATTGTATGTTTTTGATTTTTGTCATATTTTATTGTATGTTTT